>CANTUT010001851.1:5000-42500 GCA_947687605.1 Reutealis trisperma | reverse complement strand
TCATGTTTTGGTTAATTAACTTAGAGAGAGTTGAGTTAATTAATTAACTTAATTGACTATCGAGTTGATTAAATAGCAACCTAAGTAAATTAATTTAATTAACTAACTAAAAGAGGTAATGAGCTTTAAACCAAATGGACTGCAAAAAAAGATTACCTTGCACTTTCGCAGCTTAGGGATGTAGGGTGGATGGAGCGGACGATTGGATCATAGTTCCACCTTCTCCACACAAGGGACACAAGCCTTGAGTGACCAAAACATAGTTCCACCTTCTCCATATGATGGACACAAGCCTTGGGCAATGGACTTGCCTCGAACAGGTGAGTAAAAAGTCTTTAACTAGTCAGTTAGGAATTAAGGAGAAACCTCCCAATATAAGCCTTGGGTAATAAAGTTGCCTCAAACAGGCAAGCAAAAAGCCTTTAACTAGTCCAGTAGGAATTAAGGAGAAACCCCCCAACTTGCTTTGCGAAGCAAAGAGCAAATGCAAAGTGGTTTACTTAAAGTCAATGCTTTTCAAGCCTTCAAGTTGATGATTTAAAGTGTAGAGAGGTCCTCTATATATAGAGGGAGGGCTGGAGCAGAGAAGCTATTAACTTTCAATGTAGGATTGTGAAAAGATGAGAAAATGTACATATTGCAGCAGAAGGCTTTGTGTTGCCATAAAAGTCTCTGCGACATTATTGCAAATGGCTATCTGGTGCCATGTAGGGCTTTGCGGCAGTGTCGTATAGCTGTGCGACATCCAACCCAACTTCACTTGTTCAGCCTGTTTTCATCCATTTCTTATTTATTTTCCATGATTCCACTTGCGTTGGCCTTTATACTAAGTCCCAGGTGGTTTAAAGATAGTTTAAAAGTCCCAATTGATTCTTTTCCTAACTAAAAGTTTAGAATTCTGAGAGGTGCAGAATTAAGAGTTTACAGCTGCCCCCCTCATTAGGATTGCTCTGTCTGGCAGGCAATTCTAATGAGTGTGAACCATAGAATAAAAAAAATACCCTCGGTATATTTGGGAGAGTGAGAAAGAAAAGGTAGTTCCTATCTAGTAGAAACTAGAAGTTGTGTTTCTGTCTAATGGAAAAGAAGATAATCCTATATGGTAGGTAGTGATGATGATAACCATCCTGTCTGGTAGGATCTTAAAAGTAATGTTCTTGTCTGGTAGGATCTAGAAACGGTGTTTTTGTCTGGTAGGAATAACTAAGTATTGGTCCTATCTGGTAGGAATAATAATGATAATCCTATCTAGTAGGATCTAAATGTAATACTCCTATCTGGTAGGAATATCTAAGTACGGATCCTATTTAGTAGGAATGGTCATCTTGTCTGGTAGGAATAAAATATCTATCTATAATTATAAAAATTTTCTATTTGCTAAATCTAGGATAATAGTAGTCAGATGCTTAAAGGAGACTATTGAAAACATATTGAAACTCATGGTTCTGAATTCTGACTTGAAATGGGTTCACTATTGCATTCTCATGTGAAAAGATATTGTACAAGAGGTACTATATGAAGATGTGCCCCCTTCCACTTTTTACAACTTCTCTCATTTGTTAAATTTTCTCTCTCTCTAGAATTCACTTTCTCTGACTTCTCTCTAAAAATGGCTTCTTCCTCTAGTAGTTGCCACACCAAGAGCTACCAAGTTTCGAGGCATGATCCCAACCTGAAAGACTTATTGCAGGAGTCGGGGCACCACGTGTTTAGCATAAGTGTCATAGAGGTATTTACCGCTTTGCCATTCCATTCTTGTTTCAATGTTAGTTAATAGAAAATATATGCATGCAAGAGATAAATAAATATATTCATTTATTTTCTTTTTTTCTCCTTTTTTTTCATTTTTCATCTTTTTTTTAAAGATTACTACTATTAGATTAAGAGGCGGTAGATCGAACCTGTCTGCCATCTCTACTTACCTGGAGATTCATCCTCGGGTCTAAGAATTAATTAAGCCATCTAGCTTGTTGGGATTTTTATCACTAGATTATACCCAAGAGGGTAATATTCCTTTGCTGAGAGCACTAGCAGAGAGGTGGTGGGCACACAGATACTTTTCACTTTTCCTGCAGGGAGATGACGGTGATCCCTTTGGACTCGATGATGTTAGTCAGTCTGCCATTTCGACCTCAAGCTTTAGAGTTTGATCCTACTTAGACATCTGTCTCATCAACGACCTTGGTTGACTTATTGGGCGTGGACCCTCCACGAAGTGATCCACATCTCCCTCGTTCTTGTCTCCAAGGGCAAATTGACATTTACACTTATAATGTGGGAGTCCTTTCAGACAAGTAGGCTGACCACTTGCTGATTTTAATGATATTAGGTTGCTCACTCTGCTACACACAGAGGGATACCATTGATCTGAATATTCCATACTCACTAAATGATTTATTTATTATCAGGGACTCTGACTGGGGAGGTGTAGCTTTGTGCATCATGTATCAAGAGATATTTGACTTATCTTGAGGAGTGTTTACTGCTCTAGGTGGGACCCACATCATTTTGGAGGTATGCTTTCCTCGTTCTATTCCTATCTTACACTTAATATTCCTATATCCTCTGATTATTTTCCTTTGTGCAATATTAGGCTAATGAGCATTTTCCTTTTCTTGCTCCTACTTTGAGGTGTCATACAGTAGATCATATCCTGAGTGGCTACCTTTGGCGAGCACGGAATCGTTGCCATTAGGAAATTTACAACTTTCACTAGATGCGGGATTTCTTCTCCCGTTTAGAACCATCACAAGTTTGTACATATGTTTGACATGCTGACCTTATCACAATATATGATATTTTGTCTTTCTCTTTCTTTTCTTTTTTTCATAGGTTCGATGGTTATTTTTCACCGACAAACTTCGACTCATCACTCAATACCATGAGTCTAGTGTGGCTTTAACTTCTTGCCGCCTCCTTCTACGTTTTCGCACTAATTTCATGCTTTACCTCGGCTAGAGAGTTCATGACCAGATTATAAGGGAGAGGATTGTCCTAGCTAACCCCCCTATCGAGATGTGATATGGATTGCGCATCCCTAACTAGGATTTACTAGCAGCAATCCTTCCAATTGAGCCTTCCTAGATCTTGAATGTGATTATGAGAGCTTTTGCATGCATTGTTTGCTACCCAGTGTCCCATTTCTACCAGGATGGACATATTCTAGCTACAGATCTTCTGCCATTGAGTCAATTCATACTTCTACTGCTAAGAGAAGTGGTGGTCCAAGTTCTGCTATAGGTGCTTTTTCTGACAGGGTTGGATTGAGCGACTAGGCAACTTTCCTGGTGTACCTGTGGGCATGAGAGGACCTGAATTACATTTCTCCATATCATGGCTTTGCTCGATATGAGATTCCACATGTCCTCCCCATTGATTTTATACCATTCCTAGATCATGTAGGTGAGGCATGTACTTTTGCTATAACAACCCACACCTACCCTAGGAGTTTTTAGTGATAAATTGCTTGAATTTAGAATTATTGTGACAAAATATGTGATTTTATGAAAATTCATATGTGATGTGATTTATGAGTATGTGGTATGTTAAATTAACTTTAATGTTTCTAATATGAATTATTATTATGAAATAAATGATTTATATGAAGTGCATTAGCATAAAATAATTCATTTTATATAAAATAAATTCTCATGCAAAAAGACGATTTTTAAGCATAAAATAATTTTATAAGTATTTTTAAATAAATATTTTGGGGGAAATTTTAATAAAAATAATAAGAAAAATATTTTATTTTTAATTACCTATAATCAACCACAAAATTAAATAAAAAGCCCAAATACCCAAAAGCCTACTACACCAAAACACTCATAACCTAGCTCATTAAGGGTAATCTTAGAAATTATCCAAAACCCTAAATATTTAAAGGGAATTTCAGCCAGTCCTTCATTCTAGCAGCCACCACTTTTTTATTTCATTATTTTGGCAGAAAAATTCTCTCAAAATCATTCTCTCTACCAAATTTCACAAACCACCTTCAATCTTTGTGATTTCTTGATCGTATTTGTAAGTTTTTCTTTCCTTTCAATTTTTTATTCGATTTCTATGAAATAAATTATAAGAAAATTATTTTGAACTAGGTATTTATTGATTTCTATAGATTTAAATTAGTTTGGGTGAATTTTTGATAGATAAGTTAATTTCTCTGCCAAAAACACCAATCTTCCTACGCAATTTCTTCAAAAGTAAATCCTGTAACTAAAAATTGAAATTTTCATGTGTAAACTCATTAAGGGGCAGATAATTTCTGCATCATTGACTTCTAAACTGATTTTTGATATGCTTAGATGAAAAATATTGGATTAAATTATATTTCTGCATATTACTGTAATGACCGAAAAGTTTCATAAAATAAGGAAATTCAAGGTTTTTGTCCTAGAACTGAAAGTTGGAAAATTCTATGATTATATATGTATGTGGCCACCGATTTGTGTCTAATGGAATTCTCAACTGATATTTGTTTTTTTTGGATGAAAAATAATGATTTAAATTAGGTGTTTACATATTTTTGTAATGAATGGAAAGCGCAGAAAGCTAGAAAACTCATGATTTTCACTCTAAAATCCTAAACTTGGAATTTTCATGCATAAGACAAGTCAATGGCTGCTGATTTGGACATATTGATGTTCATAATTGATTTTTTGTGATTGAATGAAAAGTAATGGTTTAAAACACCTATTTATATATTACTGTAATGACCGGAAAGTATCGAAAATAAGAGAGGTTTGTGGTTTTCACCTTAACACCTAAAGTTGGAAAATTTTCATGCATATGGATTTACATATGCGCCAATTCCTACATGTTTATGTTCTAAAATGATTTTTGTTTTGATTACTGAAAAATCTTGGTTCAAACTATATTTTTACATATTACTGTAATAGACTGAAAGAGGAAAAAGTAAGAAAATTCATATTTTCTCTTTAATGGAGTATTCGGCCATTGTTGGGATTTTTATCCCAATGTCTATAATTTTTATGTGATGCATTTTGTTGATTATTGACATGTATGTATGAATGATAAATGGTTAAATTGCATATTGGTTGAAGGAATGACTCTATATAAGGCCAGAGGCAGTTTGGTATACTTAAGGTATCTTAACCTTATGTTGTGATAAACATGTGAAGGTGATTGGATAATATGGAAGTAGGTTGTATGATGACTTGATAATGAATCAATGATCATGAATTGATGAAGAGATTGATTGAACGAGTTGGTCATAAGAGATAAGTATGACACTTGAAAGGTTATTTGTTATGTTGACATATATAGAAATTTTAAGTGTACTAAAATGATTGTTAAAGTGAATTGATATTAAGATAATGATATTTTGTTGACCTTATAAAGGTATTGATATGAATTATAGTGTGTTTTCATTTGGGCCTATAAAAGATAAGTGTACAAGACTTTTAAAGTCAACATATATGTGCAAGTAATGAAGTGCACTTATATGTGCATCTCTAAGTGTATATGAATGTTATATATGCATGGGGTAGTTATAGGATAGGATAGCATCATGATTAAATAAATACTAAGTATTGAATTAAATATTATGTTAGAGTTTAAGGAGTTTTAGAGTTTCAAAAAGTTACATGTACTAGGAGCAAAGGAACCATAAGGTGAGTAAATATTATGATATTGTTATAGTATAATCTATCATGATATGTGTACCTTTGACATTCTTGAAACCCAAGTTCTTTCTATTCTAAAATGAAACTCTATGATTTCTTTGTTAAGCTTAGATTACCAAAGGACAATTGGTCTAAAAAATCATTTTTGTTTATCCAATGATAATTCCTTTATGATTATTACCCTACTTATATTCTTTATGGAACTATACTATTCTTGTATCTTTTGTTTAAAAAGTTAAACTGCTATTGCTATTGTGATACATGTTATTACTTTCTTAAGTGCTATTGTTATAAGTGATTACCATAAATACGAGTGAATTGAGCAAGAGTCTTCACTCACTTATGTAAATTTGAGTGAATTAAGCAGTGTTTTCACTCACGAGTGAATTGAGCAAGAGTCTTCACTCACATATGTAAATTCGAGTGAATTGAGCACTATCTTCACTCACATATGTAAATTCAAGTGAATTAAGTAGTGTCTTCACTCACGAGTGAATTGAGCAAGAGTCTTCACTCACTTATGTAGATTTGAGTGAACTGAGCAGTGTCTTCACTCAAGAGTGAATTAAGCAAGAGTCTTCACTCATAACTAATAAGTGTGATTTTCTGCAAACCTTGTTAAATTGCTAACTTTGATTCATGAATTGTAAAACATAAACTATGTGTTATAAGCTATGGGTTTCCTTTTAAAAAGGGATATATGTTATCGTATGTGCCATATTGTTTACTCATTGTGATAATCTATCTCACCCCTTTTCCTTGTGTGGTTCCAGGTGAGTAGTATGAGGAGGTAAGGCAATAGCTTGAGCATCCTACTCCGCTTGGGGAATTCCTTGTCTAAGATAATTAGTTTAATATGTTATGAAGAGTTTTCCTTAGACGCTCTAGGAATATTTATTTTTGGATATTTATTTTGAAATGTTATCTTTCAAAGTTTTAATTGGATTCTAAATATTATTTCCTTATGGATTATGTTTAAAGTATATTTTAACTATGCTTCCACAACTTAAGGTTTCAAAAAAAGGGTTTATTTAAGTTAATGTAAGAGGTTTTGGTATGATCCTAAGCAATATTTGTATAAGTATAAGTGGGTTCTACAGGCATGGGTGACCTTATGTCTCCCCATGTTCTACGACCGTCATGTCTCTAAAGTAGGGATGTGACATTTGCCCCTTTTATGCTTGCTTTTGTCATTTTATGCATTTCCTTACTCATCTTCTCCTTATGTAGATCCCTGAAGATTGGGCTCGCCAAACCTATGAAATGGTTCATCATTTGAGGATGGCATTGTCTGTATCTCTTACTTTGGGTGGTCATGACAAGGAAGATGATACAGATCGAAGGAGGACAACTAGGCGAGGCTAACGTTAGCTTACCTCCTATCATGCAGATGTTATGTTGACTCTATGTATGATCATGTATGCATGTCGACAAGACACTTGATTTATGTACTACTTTATATGTATGATGTATAGATGTTATGACTTGATTATGCAAGGGTTTGACTTATGTATGTTATGAATGCACTTATTTTATGAATGAATGTATAATATGGCTCCCCCATCTCTTTCTTTTCCTTCTTTTTCTTTTTTTTTTTTCACATCAAATCTTCTCAAATACCATATCATAATCATAAGAAAAGGGTTGTAGTAGCTTATGATGACTGGCGGCGAAGGTGTGGCAGTCGACCATTATGTATAGTGCCATACAGCCCTTTGGGGTTGCCGCATAAAGCTTTACGGCACTACCGCACAATGCTTTGTGGCACCACACAATTCTTTATGATAATCCTAGTGAAATTCCTCCACTTTTCACTATATATACCCCTCTTATGGCTTAAAAATCCTTACAACTGTAACCTTAGCTTTTAAAACACTTCTTCTGCTTTTTTTTCTTTTGCTTTTTTGTCATCTTTCTCTAGTTTTTTCTTTTCCCTCTCCCTCATGGAGCCTTATTTTAGTCATTTAATGCATTTGTGGACCAAAAATCTTGAGCAAATGGAGCACATCAATTTAGGGACTTTTGGGATTAGTGCTATGCCAACCCTGAGAGGGTTTGACTGGATTAGCATTTCTTGAGAGCTTGTCTGAAATTCTAGGATACTGAGGTACATGTTTTCAGATTTGGGATTGGCATGGATGAAATGTGCCCTACTTTTGAAGAGTTTAGTATGCTACTAGGATCTGAAGTTGATTTGGCTGCCCCTATACTGAGGGTGGGATACTTTAGTTCTTTTCAAAGACTCTTGGGATTAGACACTACAACTACTAGCCCTATGGTTGTGGATATTAGGTGGATCTAATTGTTCTAATTATTGAGTTCCATGATTTTTAGGGTTTTGAAGACAAAGAATGGCAGGAATGCTGGATGAAGGCTTTAGCTTTTTGTCTGATAGCCGGGTATCTCTTTATGGGCCCAATTGGTTGGGGAGATGTTAAGGTAACAAAGCTAATTTTTCAAATGGTCGAAGGTCATTCTATTGCTGGGATCATCTTAGCAAAAACCATTCTTAGCTTGGATCAAGCTTACAGGAGTGATGGGCCTTGTTCTGTGAGTTTGATTATTTTGCAAGTATGTTTTCCTTGCTCCTTTTTCTTTCTCTTTCTCTTTCCCCTCTTAATTAGTTATGCTTCTATATAGATATGGCTAAGGGATTATCTGAGAGTGGTATCTCCTCCTACAAAACAAGACTACTCTACCTTATGGTATCAGTCCCACATAATAGTAAAGAAGTTCAATTCTAAAAGGGAGTAGACTGAGTGGCTGTTTGAGCTTGACCCCCAGGAGCTACTGTGGCTTTGTCCTTGGTATAAGATAAAAAAGTTCATGACCATGAGTTATAGCTATAGGATGGTTTATTTGCTGGGTTTGAACATGCTAACATTCTACCAAGCAACAAAAGTGATACGCCAAATGGGCCATGAGCCATGGGTGCCCCCAGATGAAGCTATCTTTGAATCTGCTTTAATTACCCCTACTGTGGCTAGGGCGGTTACCAATGGATGGGCCCATGGTTTTCATGTTGTTCTTCCATCTTATTGCTTTGAAAAGTTAGTGGCTTAAACTTTATGGTAGATTGCTATATCTTAGCCATCTGAGAAAATAAGGAGGGTGACTTTACTTAAGGAGATAAAAGATGACACTTCAGTAAGGGGATTACTAACAGTTAGGAAACCTATTATTAGAACATTTAGGCAGATTTTTTTTTACTATTTCTTGTTTTAGTGAGCAAGACTCTTAGATTTGTCCTATATCTAATTTTGAATAAAACAATATTATTATTATTATCACTTTTCTTTTTTTTCTTTTTGCATTGGAATAACAAAATTTGGCATAAAAGAAATTTTATCAATGATTTGGACTGCACCCAATGAGGTACGTATCTCATTACATAACTTATTTCTCCTATATTTTTTTTTCTTCAATCATTTTGGAGAATCAAGTCCATGTAGCTCTAGTTATAATACATGATTATACAATGTAACGCTTCAATTGATCCAAGTTGCAAGGGCTAGAGAATTTAATTCCATCCAAATCCATGAGAATGGCACCTCCACCTGATAGGATACATTTAAGCACATAAGGTCCAGTCCAGTTTGGTCTGAATTTGCCTCTAGGGTTATGCATTAGGGCTTAAACTTCCTTTAAGACCAAGTTTCCTTCTTATAGGCCTCTGTCCCTAACTTTCTTGTTAAAATGTCGAGATAATTTTTGTTGATAATTCTATAGTCAATAGAGTACATCCATTCTCTTTTCTGCGATAGCATTCAACTGATCATGATAACCTTTAATCCATTTTGCCTCCCCTAACTGGCTTTCTCTTATGATCCTAGATGATTTGACTTCCATCTCAATTGGTAGCATGGCTTCCATGCCATATACCATTGAGTAAGGAGTTTCCCTAGTTGGTGTATGGATAGAAGTCCTATATTCCCACAGTGCTAATGGTAACTGTTGATGCCAGTGCTTGTGATTATCAGACATTTTTTGTAGGAGGGATTTGATGGTCTTATTTGCTGGTTCAACTGCCCCATTAGTTTGTGGTCAGTAAGGAGATGATCTATGATGCTGGATCTTTTCCTTTCTCAAGAGCTGAACTATTTCTTTCTAAAAATGACACCCATTGTCGGTGATAATCTCAAATGGTACTCCAAACCTATAAAGGATGTTAGTTTAAATGAAATGAGCCACTATTTTTGAATCCAATACTTGGTAGGGTGCCACTTTAACCCACTTTGTAAAGTAATCAACTACAACGAGGATGTATTTATGACCAGCAGATTCTTCTGATGACATCAATGCCCCAAGTTGCAAAAGGCCAAGGAGTAGTTTTGGGCTACAAAGGCATAGGAGGATGCTTTTATAGCTTGGTATAAATCTAGCATGTGTGACATTTTTGTACAAATTTTGCATAATCTTCATTCATAGTGAGCCAAAAATATCTAATTTTTTAGGTTAACACGATCCCATTCATGTGCAACCCTACTGTGCTATAGACCCATTTCATGATTTGCTATGCTTCTTCTTCAGTCATGTATCTCAAGTATATGTTATCCCAGGCCCTTTTATACAAGATATCTCCATTTGGCAAGAAATTATTGGCTAATTATTTTAGAGTTCTTCGTTCTTATTTAGAGGCTCCTTCCAGGTACTTTCCATTCTTAAGATAGGTGAAGATGTCCCAAAACCAAAGTTTGTAATAAGCCAGTTGAATATTCATGCACAAAGTATGATACCTTGGTTCCCATTTCACTTTAATTACCATAAGTCTGATTATTTCCTCATCTCTTATGTCTAGCATTGATGCAAGTGTTGCTAGAGCATCTGCAAATTGATTCTCAGCATGGGATAAATAATGGAAAGATAATTCAAGAAAGTTTTCTGTGAGATCATCTAAGTGCTTGTGGTAAGGAACCAATCGCTCTTCTCTTATCTTCCATTTTCTAAGTGCTTGTGACACATTTAGATTTGAATCTCTATAAACCTCTAAGTAATCAATCCTTAAATTTACAGCAACCTCCAAGCTAGCTATGCAAGCTTAATATTTGTCCTCATTATTCATCACTTCAAAAGCTAGCTTTACAGCTATAAGTAAATTTTCTCCCTTGGGGGTGACTATAACAATTATAGCACCATAACCTTTCCTATAAGCTGCACCATCAAAGAATAATTTCCAGACCTCAGGCTCAATTTGCATGATATCTTCATCGAGAAATTCTGGCTCTTACCAACAACTGTCCATTGGGGCTACGGCTAATTGATCTGCTATCAAATTCCCTTTTATAGCTTTTCTTTGGACATATTTCAAATCAAAAGCTATGAGAATCGCCATCCATCTTGCCATCTTACTGTCAAGGACTAGTCTTTCCATGAGAAATTTTAGAGGACTCTTGTCAGTAAGGACATGAGTAGTGTAGGAACTCAAATAATGTTGAAGCTATGACATACTCACGTCAAAGCAAGCCATAACTTCTCGATTTGATTGTACTTGAGTTCATGAGCTAGTATACACTTGCTTAAGTAGTACATGGCATTCTCTTTATGTGATTCAATAGCATTTTGAGTGAACATTGCCCCTATTGCTTCTTCTAAGATGAAGAGATACAGCAATAGAGGCTTTCCAGGTCTTGGTGGTTGCAATACAGAGGGATTTAGTAAGTACTCTTTGATTTTCTTGAAAACTTTCTAGCAATCATCATTCCATTGCTCAGAGATTCCCTTTTTTAGCAACTTAAAGATCGGTCAACAAACATCAGCCAGCTGAACTATCAACCGGCTAATGTATTGTAGCCGTCCAAGGAAACCTCTAATTTCCTTTTCTATCTTGGGTGTTGGCATCTCCAAAATAGCTTTCAAATTTGTCAAATCCACCTCTATTCCCCTTTTACCAACCATGTACCCCAAAAATACTCTAGATGATGCCTTAAATATGCACTTGGTATGATTCAACTTGAGATTATATTGGTGAAGTCTAGAGAAAAATTGCCCTAAAGCATGTAGGTGATCTTATGACCATGGGCGTGGTATAAGAGCCTCAATTCTAGTAGCTTTACATGCCCAAGAGCCACGAGCGTGTCCTTGGTCGTGTGACGCTATGGAGTTCCAATAGCTTTGAATACCTTGTATTTTAAGTATAACTTGAGTTATATAGGTCCGATTGAGGTGATTTAGGTATTGTTGGAAATCTAATAGAAAGAGTTACAAATGTAAAGAAGACCATAAATTCTAATTCCTTAGTTTTCTGACCCAAAATTGGCATGCAATCTAGATATTATATCTTGGCACCTAACCTAATTGTACTGACATGGTAAAAATTGGCCAATCCATGCTTGACACCTATCCAAACCCTAATGAGCCTTAAAACACTATAAAAGAACATAATTTACATTAGAAAAGTGAGCTCTTTCCTGGGTTTTTAATAGCCATCCTCACAAAGAGGTGAGAGGGAGTTTTGTGGAGAATTTTCATGGTGAAGATCTAATATGTTATAGATTTTGAAAAGGAATGGAGACTGAAGTAGGGATTTCTCATCGTCCATGGATTATTTGAGTTTCCTTTACCTTCTCTTGTATTCTTTATTTCAATTCTCTGCTATGAACTAATTTGTTATTTATCTAGATAAAGATGAACCCTAGTTCTTAATTGTATGAACTAAATAATTTATTTTGAATCAATTTATCTTTGGATTATTTTATTTTCATGATTTATGATATTTATTCTGATTAGCAATTAATGGTTTGTTGATTAGATATTATTTCTATATTGGATGAGCAAAGATACCCTGATATAGATAGATCACTCATGGGAATAGAGAGTTGATTAGGGTGCTAGAAATAGACCTAAGTCTTTGGATGTTAATCTCTTGAACTTAATACTGTTCCTATTTGATTATAGGTTAAGAAGAGATTCCCCTATAATACTTAAGAAGTTAAGGATTTAATCACTTGAGAAAGGTTTTTATCTAATTTAATGAGAGTCTAATACAATTCATTATTTTAATGATTCATATCATCGTTCTTGACATACATGAGAGGCTAGGGGAATTCAATATCTAGATGAACTTCGCTATTGATTTTCTATCATCTATCCTTTATTGCTTTCATAAATTAGTTTAAAATAGTTTAGTTTAATTAATCTTGAATTTGATTCAACTAGACAATAGTTTAAGTTTGAGCTAGTACTTATGTCGGTGTCTCTATGGATCGACCTCGTTACTGCTATACTACCTAAAGGATAGGTGCACTTGCCTAGAGCAAGGGTAGAATTAGTCATCGAGCTATTATAAATGTAAAACTCCTAGTGTTACAAAATGCCAGTCACTCAACATCTTTATGTATCATGTCATGAACAATTGTAGTGGCCATTCTTTGATAAGTCGTTCTTGCATTATTCAACCTAAAAGGCATAACTCGATAGTAGTATGTACCCAATTCAGTTACAAAAACAATTTTCTCTTTGTCAGGAGGATAAACCTAAATTTGGTTGTACCTGGTGTATAAATCAGTTAAGGAGACTACTTCATACCCTGCTATGCGGTCAACCAATAGGTCAATATGAGGTAATGGAAAATCGTCCTTAGGGCAAGCCTTATTTAAATCTTGATAATCTATGCACATTCTGACTTTTCCATCTTTCTTCAGCACTAGAACTATGTTTGCTAACCAAGAAGGATAAGTGATTGGCTCAATGAACTCGTCATCTAATTGCTTGGTGACTTCCTCTTTGATCTTTAGAGATAATTCAGGCTTTAGTCATCGCAGCTTCTGTTTGATAGGCTTCAGATGCTCATAAGCAGGAATTTTTATAAATTGCTATAGCCAGATCCAAACCAGTCATATCTTTAGGTTCCCAAGCAAAGCAATCCATGAACTCTTAGATCATTTTATTCAAGCCATCCCTGTCATGACATGATGATGCAATAAATGTGGTTTTTGGTTTTTCATTTGTGCCAAAACTTATTAATTCTTTGCCATTTTTTATTTCATTCAATATTTCATTCAAATTTGATTCAAGATAAGGAACAGGAAAGGAAATGGGAAACAGAGGATCATAAGAAGAAAACTCAATCTTTTTATTATGAATAAAAGAGCCATTGTCCATCATTACATTGAAGTTAAAAGAAAGACCAAAATGGTCGACTACAGACTCAAACAAGGAATTGGAATTAATAGACTCTAACTCTGATTTTGACTCGGACGTGAACTCAAACTCTGGCTCTGACTGGTCACGCTCTCTTTTCTTCTCATAGTACCAATCATCAAGTTAGGTTTGAGTTGTCTAGATGAATTTGGTTAAGTCAGCTATTTCTTCATCTCCTATAATGCAAACTTGCTTAAAGAGAGCAACCTCCACATTCTCCTCCCAATTTTGTTCCAACATGAAAAATGGCTCATAGTTTTTTAAGGAAAGCCTAACAATAAAAAAGAGTTCAAAACCGAGGATTAGCTTCTTAGTAATAGGATAGGCCCAAGACTCTAGAAAACCACAATATGAAAAATTCTCACCCTCCTCCACAAAGTACTCATTAAGTGTTTTGAAATAGGAGCACATGGTCCAATCATATAACTCACCTTTCTTGAGGGCTGCCATTCTTTCTGTAGCCCTTTTTCTCTACTTTAGCTAGATCTTCCTTTATAGGTTCATAACTAAGACCGAACGGTGGGTTAGCCATAGGGTACTCTTTGAACTGACTTACTCCCTAGTGACTTTTGCCTAGCCCTAATCTAGGAAAATAATTCATTTTTCTCAATATGTTAGCCATAGTAATATTTACATGAGGATCAAAATCAAAAGGCACAAGCTCTTTACCTCCTTTTTCTATGAATTGTACCATTTCAAATGCAAAACCTGATAATGGCAAGGTGGGCAGCTCAGGCTATATCTCCAGAATTGGCACAGAACTCAGGATCTCACTTTTCCCTTGCATATCCCTTTTAACAGTAACAATGGAGGATCCATAAGGAAATTTTAGCTTTTGATGGAGGGAAGAGGGGATAGCTCTGTCTTGATGTATCTACGGCTATCCAAGGAGGAGATTAAAGCATACTCATACTTCAATCACCTGAAATGGGATTGGATAAGTGACAGGTCCAATGATAACATCCAAGGTAGCCACACCTAACACTTCCCTCTTTGCAGTGTCATATGCCCTTAAGATATGGTCAAAAGGTATGAAATCTAAAGCCTCTAACCCCAAGTAGCTTGCTACTTTCAATGGACAGACATTCAAGGTAGACACCTTATCTACCAATATTATGGGAAATGTCTTCCCTCAAGTTAGGGCTATTATGTATAGGGCATGGTTATGGTTTAGTTCCCCCATTAGGTAGGTTATATTCATTGAAAGAGATGGAGGTAGCTTTTGTAATACTGGTGAGAGAGGCTACCAAGATTTCAGGGGTGATATCTATAAGAGCTTGATATTGGTTTGACACCTTTTAAAGAGTTT
Organism: Reutealis trisperma; assembly: GCA_947687605.1. NCBI lineage: Eukaryota > Viridiplantae > Streptophyta > Magnoliopsida > Malpighiales > Euphorbiaceae > Reutealis > Reutealis trisperma. The sequence goes on along the minus strand of CANTUT010001851.1, from coordinate 27,407 downwards.
GGCGATGAGGGTAAGATGATTAAATAAGACTCCAGATAGATATGTTGGCTTAGGTCTTTTTCAGCTACTTGAGATAAGTGGCTAGCCATCTTGTAGGATAGGTGCTTGGTAGACCCTGCCACTTCTGGTTATGGCATCAATCTCCTCTACAAGGTTCCTCAAGTCCAGAACACAATAGTATTTAGAAGCTGATGAGTTAAAGAGATAGGATGAACTTCAAGAATAGTGGTGGTGATGAGGTTAATTTGGTTTTTTGGAAGAGGATTGGTGGAAATGTTGAGCCTAGGTTTAGGAGGTATGATGTCCCCACTGTCTATAAGATCTTGAACCTTATGCTTCAAAGTTCAACACATCTCTATCTTCTGCCCAGCCCCTTGATGATACTCGCAGTACTCATTAGGATTGTAGTTTACAGGAAGTAGATCAGGAGGAGCCCTTGGTTCTAGGGGCTTAATCAACATGGCTTCTAAGGTCTTCTTATATACCATAACTAGAGAAACCCCTAGATCAGTAAAGGATCTTTTTTCCATTCTCAGTGGCTGATGATGAGAAATGGGACCTCTCTTTCCTTCTTATTAATTGAGGCAGTGACATCGGCTTGGTGGGGGTGTTCTTCTTATATTTGTTATTGGTGGTCTCATCTTTGATGTGGCCACTTTGGATCAAATCTTCTATTTTGGAGGCAATGGCAATAGGGCTTTAAAGCTTGGGAGGTATTGAGTGAGGAGATGATTATGGTATATTGGCAAAAGGTTTTTCACAATTATATGAACCTACTTTTGCTCAGTTAGTCGATTCACCATTTGGGCTACTTTTTCTCTCCACCTTGTAAGGAATGAGGAGAAAGTTTCCTTCAGATTTTGCTTGGTAGTTTCCAAATCTTTTCTTGTGACATCCACTTCAATGTTGTACTCATACTGTTTGACAAACATATTGTAGATATCATCCCAAGTCTTCTTTTGACTTATGTTTAGGTCTAAAAACCCTTTCACAACAGTTCCAATTAGGGATTATTGAAACAACTGAGCAAGAAGCTCATTATCAATCCCTAAAGGAGCCATTGCCCCCACATACATCTTCAAGTGAGTTTTATGGCTAGTTGTCCCATTGATTCTATCTAGCATCAGCATTTTGAACTTTGGTGGAATTCTGGCATTGGGAAAGAGAGCTAAGGAATTGGCATCAATCACGTCATCATGTTTCTTAATATTTTTGAGGGTTTTTTCCATAGCTTCAAACTTTTCCATTAAGGCTTTAGTGTCTATATGGGAAAAAAATCCTTTCCTTAAAAAAGATTCAAGGGAAAGGGAGTGACAGAACGGGTGACATTGGGGATTTGTACGAACTAGGAGGTGATAGATGGTAGGGTGACATCTGGATTTGGGACAGAGGGTGAAATGATATTTGGAATGCAAGGGGCATCAACTATAGCTTTTCCTTTATCAGTCAAGTCATAGGGATATTGGGGGAGGAAGATACATTTGCAGCAGCTTGGGTTATGCTAGGAATGGCTTGGATTGATGCTAAATTTGAGCTAAGGCCTACTCGATTCATGATAGCTTTAACCTCCTCTAAGATGGACTATCTCTGCTCTTTGAAATGGGTTTGTTGAGCCTCCAAAATAGCTTGAAAATTCCTCTCTTGCCTTAAAAGAAGACTCATTAAAAATGAATTCAGTTGAGTTTCTTCTTTCAGATTATTTGCATTCAGATCATTTTCTTGTTCACTTGGCCATCTTAGGTACCTTGTGATAAGGAAAAAAAGGTAGACAAATGAGTATAAGACCAAGGTAATACAACAAGATGACAAAACTTTGGATTAGCATTGATGTTATAAAGATGGGCATTTTAGTGAGTCATAAGCTTAGTGGGCCCTCCACTTATTTCAAAATTCTTGAATTATGAATGTATACATGAATGTATGTATACATGAATGAAAAGTCATTTGATGAATATATAGTAAGGCTTTTTTTATGGTACATATAACCAAAGGTCTAAGTTCTAAGTCCATTATATAAAAGGGTCAAGTTGGCTTGGTTTGGGTACTAGTCACATTAGAGCAGTGATATACCTAACCACATGTGAGTCAAGGAGCCTAATTGGGTCCAACAGTATATGTATGCTTGTTACACCTTTAAAAGGATCAAATGATTCATTGTGAGATGGATGATTTCACTATCAATGAATAGACCCAAGTAGGGTTACCTACTCGATACTACTCATTATTCATTATTTTCCTAGAACTAGGTTGCGTGGCAAAAAGCCTATGCAATTGATGCATGTAAAGTTACAATTATATTAAAAGGCCAAACTTTTTTAAACCAATTAGTAGTCCACTTATTTTTTCTTTATTACAAAAGAAAGTTTATCTCCAGTGGAGTCGCCAATTGTAAGGCCTCACCCGAGTTCCAGTCTGATTATTTAAAGGAAATCAGAATGCTCATTTAGAAAAGAACTCACAGAGAAGCCCTCAGGCTTATCTTTGATAGATTTGAAATTTGTTTCTTAGAGTCACCACTTTAATTTATTTTTATTTGGGAAAATATAAGGTAAAAACCCATTTGACTCTAATTATTACCCAAAGAAAAAAGATCACTAGCCTTGAAACCAAAAAGGAATCAAGGACTAGGTTTTTGATTTAATTTAATAAAATAAGTTTGGCCAAGTAATATAAAAAGTAACTTAAAATATATTTCATGAACATTTTAAAATGCACGAACAATTTATAATATGCATGATCATTCAATCTACAAAGTTTATACATAATTAGAATCCAAAAATAAAGGAATATTAATGTTACAATAAAATCCCAAACTTAGGGGGATACCTCCTCTAGTCTTTATGGGTTCTAGGGAAGTCATAAATTCCCCAAACTAAACCTAATAACAAAGTAAAAGAAACAAAATAAGAGTAAGTGAAGAAGGTGATAGAGAGGGAAAAGTTGGTTAGTTTTAATTAGATTTGATGCTTGAACCAAGAATGCCTATCTATCCCTTTGAATGGGAATTAGAACCCACATAGTTCTCCCTTCTTGCGAAAGGGTTAGTTTATTCTATCCACTTTTTTTATTCTTACCATATAGGATCACCACTTTGTTGATTCCTACCAGACAAGGTCGCTTTCATTCCTAGCAAATAAGATTACCATTTTCTTGATTCCTACCAGACAAGCACTTTCTTTCCTAGATTATCATTCTCACCAAATAGGAACATCGATTTTAGCTCCTATCAGAAAGGACAACAACCAAATGCTACTCGCTGACATATCTCCCAAATATACTAGGATCATCTTCTTTAAAATTCGACCACACCTTTCAGTCTAAACTCTGACCTAGACATTAATTTAGTGCCTTTTACCATCTTTCACCCTCAAGTTCACTGTCATCAAAATTGTCTTTCAGAAAAAGATGATTCTAATGAGAAGGAAGTTGTGAACCCTTAATTTTGCACCCTCCAATATGCATTTGAATCTTAGAAGCATTTAGGCTTGTTGAACAAACCTCCAAAAGCCAAAAACTCTCAAAATAAGAAAATTGAAAAAATCAAAACATGTCTTTTTGATATTCAAATCCCTTGAAATCATCTGAGACTGAGTAATGTATATACCGCAACTGGAATCATGAAAAATAGACGAGAAATGAGCAAGAACGAGCGAAGATTGGCCCGTTGTCGCAGAGCCCTCTATGGAACCACAAAGATCTGTGTGGCACTGCCGCAGAGATATCTATAGTGTCATAAAGCCCTATTAGGCAACTCTTATATATTTCACTATTTTCACGATCCCACATTGAAACTTCGGTGTTCCTCCTACAATCTTTAACCTATATATAAAGGACCTCTCCACACTTTAAATCATCAACTTCTAGAGCTTGAAAAGCATTAAGTTCAAGCAAACTACTTTGCATTTGCTCCTCGCTTTATGGAGTGAGTTGGGGTTTTCTCCTTGATTCCTACTCAACTAGTTAAAGGCTTTTTGCCTGCCTATTCAAGGCAAGTCTATTGTCCAAGGCTTATATTGGGAGGTTTCTCCTTGATTCCTACCCAACTAGCTAAAGGCTTTCCGCCTGCCTGTTTGAGGCAAGTCTATTACCCAAGGCTCATGTCTGCCATTCGAGGCTAACTACCTCTCACCATTTGAGGCTTATTTTTGCCATCTGAGGCTAGCCATTGCCCACCATTCAAGGCAAGCCGCTTTAATATTTAGGGCTAGACGTCACTTGCCATCTAAGGTAAGTTTCTTTCCCTTTTCTCATCCTTTTTTCTTTATTTTATTTATTTTTTTCCTCATTGGGATTTGTGTTCTAAGGCTCCTTGCCTAATTTTTGATTTGTTAAGGTAGTTAATTAGAATCCGACTTAATTAACTCCACTTGGTAATCAATTGGTTAAATCAATCAACTCAACCCTCTTTTAATCAATCAATCAAAAGATGATAAAATGGCTAGGCTAAGCTAACCCTTTCATAAGAAGTGAGAACCATATTGGTTCTGATTCCCATTTAAAGCGATATGCAGGCATGCTTGGTTCAAGTATCAAATCCAATTAAAACTAACTAACTTTTCCCTCTCTATCACCTTCTTCACTTGCTTCTATTTTGTTTTCTTTTTCATTGTTATTAGGTTTAGTTTAGGGAATGTGTGACTTCCCTAGGACCCATAAGGGCTAGAGGAGGTATCCCCTAAGTTTGGGATTTCATTGTAACATTAACATTCCTTTATTTTTGGATTCTAATTATGTATAAACTTTTGTGGATTGAATGATTATGCATATTATAAACTGTTTATGCATTTTAAATTGTTCATGAAATATATTTTAAGTTACTTTTATATTACTCGGTCAAACTTATTTTATTAAATTAAACTGAAAACCTAATCCCCAAATCCTATTTGATTTTGAGGCTAGTGATCTTTTTCCTTTGGGTAATAATTGGAGTTAAATGGGTTTTTTCTTATATTTTCCTAAATAAAAATAAATTAAGGTAGCGACTCTATCAAATCTATCAAAGATAAGCCTGAGGGCTTCCCCATGAGTTCTTTCCCAAATGAGCATTTTGATTCCCTTTAGTGGATTGAATCAGTGCTCGAACGAGGCCTCACAAGGTACAATACCTTCGGGTGGATCAACAAGTGCTAAAACTTGGTTTGTATACATGGAATCCATTTTAGATTTCATAGCATGTTGCCATTTTGAAGAATCTATATCTGATATAGCTTTCTCATAAGAAGTAAGATCATCACTATGATTAATTTCTTCGTGAATAAACAGCCCTTATACATTCTCATGAAGAAATTTGTATCTTTCCGAAGGATGAGATACTCTACTATATCTCTGAGGTACTTGTATGGATATATGATTAGCTAGAATATGCTAGAATTAACTTATCATGTGATGATCAATTTCCATTTAATCAATTTATTGGATCCCTTCGGATGACTCTTCATCCAAAATTATTTTCCTTCCTATGTCACCTTCTTGTAGAAACTATTTCTCAAGAAAAATGACATCTAGCTAACAACAATTGTTTATTCTATGGGAAGATAAAAATAGCATCCTAAACTATCTTTAGGATATCCAGCAAACCTTTCTTTAACAGACCTTTCCTTTAATTTATCTATCTTTAGCTTTTTAATGTAAGCTGGACACCCCTAAATCTTAACATGTTTAAGACTGGGTTTTCTACTATACCATATCTCATATGGAGTAGTAGAGACAAATTTGGATGGAACTTTATTGAAGATGTAGCAAGTTGTCTATAGTGCAAATCCCCATAAGGAGATAGGCATATTAGTATAGTTCATCATCGGACATACCATATCCAATAGGGTACGATTTCTCCTTTTAGACACACCATTTGATTGTGGTATTCTGGGAGGAGTCAACTGTGATATTATGCCATTTTCCTTTAAGAATTCTTAAAACTCGATATTTAAGTATTCACCTCCTCGATCGGATCAAATGATTTTAATATTTTTTCTCATTTGTTTTTTAAATCTCATTTTTGAATTCTTTGAACTTTTCAAATGATTCATATTTATATGTCAATCAGATAAACATAGCCTAACCTTGAAAGGTCATCCATAAATGTGATGAAATATAAATATCCTCCCCTAATCGTTTCTCCAAATAGACCACATACATCACTATGTGTGAATTCCAAAATTTCTTTGGCTCTTTTACTTTGTCCTACAAAGGGTGACCTAGTAATCTTGCCATGGATACAAGATTCACAAGTTAGAGTAAGTTTATCACCCATTAGGTTTAGAATCCCCATTTTCTCCAACTTTAGAATCCTATCTTCGACTATATGACCTACTCTAAGATTTATAAAGGGTGACTTAATCATCTTGCCTTGGATACATGATTCACAAGTTGGAGTAAGTTTGTCACCCATTAGGTTTAGGATCCCAATTTTCTCCAACTTTAGAATCTTATCTTCGGCTATATGACCTAGTCTAAGATGCCAAATTAATTTTGAATTAGATTTAGGTTTTATCATAGCATTCATATTTTTTATGCTTGGAGTTATTTTGTCATTATCATTATCTAAATAATATAGACCATCAAGTACATAACCCATGCCAACAATTCTATTACTATAATAGATTTCACAAAAACATTTCTTAAACAAGAGTTCATAACCTATAATAGTCACACTAGTTACAGAAATAACATTCTTAAAAGCATTAGGTACATATAAAATGTCTTTTAATAACACAACATGATCAACAAGATCAATAGAAGTATATCCAATAACCTTTACTGCAACGCTTGCTTCATTTCCAACCTTTAGGATCACCTCTTCCCTTTCTAAGCCTTTACTACTTGTCATCACCAACATAGAAGCACAAATGGGAGATCTTGCACCATTATCAAGTATCCTACTAATTGATGAACCATTAAAGACACTAAAGATAGAACAATTGAAAGATGTACCTTTGCAAGGCTTATCCTTCTTCTTGCTCTTCTTGCCCTTCAAAGATTTTAAAAACTTTAGGCAATTCCTTCTCCAACGTCCAATCTCATCATAATGGAAATACTTTCCTTTGTCATTAGAAGCTATTGCCTTTTTGGATTTTTCCTTGCTCACACCGCCACTTAGCTTAAGTTAGGAAGTCTTCTTTTTGCCTTTCTTCTTCCTAGTCTTAATAAAAGAAGATGCAATGAGAGCTACTTCCTTACTCTTACTCTTCATGTTATTTTAGGCGATCACAAGTGTGTTATGTAATTCTGTAAGAATGCACAATCTTGTTCATGTGAAAATTCACAATGAAATTGGAAAATGAGTCCGGTAGGGATTGAAGGATCAAATTTGTTTAAAGGTTGAAGTCTATAGAGAAGTCTAAATTCTACAATTGCTTAATTAATTGGATCATCTTATGAACATACGGCCCAACCCTTCTCTCCCTCACTCATTTTGGTTTGGAACAACTACTTAGATATCTCATACCTAGTAGTCCTACTCTCTTCACCATGCAACTCTTGTAGGTGAGTGATAATGTCCATAACCTCAAGCATGTTTTTGTGTTGCTTATACAACTTTAGACTCATTGATTCTAATATGATGCACCTTGCTTTTGTATGATCCTCTTTCCACTTCTCTAAAGTGGCATGTTCCTCATGAAAGGCCCCTTTAGGTAAGGGTCCAAGAACCTTCAAATCAAAGATATACCAAAATTTTTTCATAAGCAAGGACTAATTTAAGGATTCTTAACCAATCCATAAAGTTTGGTCCCATTAGTTTGTTATCATTGAGTATGCTCGCAATATGGCAGGATGTGCTCATTTTATCAGGTTTACTATAGAAAATAATAAGATTGATTAGTTTATATGAAATGTAACCACCATATTGATTTGGACTTAAATAACAAATGGTACTTCCACTAAGTTGGCAAATCCTACATTTCTAAGTAGGAAATGGAAATCCCATTGGGGTGGATTTCTAGTGGGTGATTCAATTCTTATAAAACTATCAAATTCCCTTAAATACACATTGTTGTTATTGGGATTTTGATATTTTACAAGTGAACAACTGTTGTTCATTACAACTCTTAGTGAAGCTCAATCATTCTGGCTCCTAATGCTTCTAATCTCAGATGCCTATTGTCATTATTAGTCTTTTATATTAGTTAAGTCAACACCATTGGACCAATAAGCATATAGATTTAAACATTGTATGGCTCAGGTACGCATTGTCATTATTGACACACAATGTATCCCATACTTACAACATCACATGCTATACAATGACTTCAAGGAAACAATTTCATGAATCAATGCTCCAATAGAGAGTCATGACTTAATTTTTTTTATTTGGAAGATTTTCTTGGGCTTTAATTATTAGGTCTCACTTTGCACATTATCCATATTATATACATCTCATACATTATATATATCTCATACATATATATCATAAAATGGACACTATACACAGGTATGATCATGGACTAATAGGCCCAATTCTTAGCCACAAGGAATGGGTTAGGGGTTTAGGTTTATCAAATTACAAACATTCAAAAGACTACAACTAATGAGTCTTCATGCTCCCATTATGCATCTTTATGGGTTGAGCCTCCTCTTAATCTTGCATCTCCATATCTTTTATGTGTACATTGTTATCCTTAGCATACCAAGGTGAGATTATGAATAAAGAGAGCTCAAAGGCTCAATGAATTGAATATACAACCCAAACTAGTAATTAATAATTAATTACAACCCTTTCATATAATAAAAGAATATTACATGCCCATCATAAGAAACATACATTATAGTTTAAGTCTATGATCATCCATTAATGCCTCTCAAACACATACCATAAAAATAACAATTAGATTTATTCATGTGTTGTCCTTTTACCTTTTAGAACATTTCTAAAATTTTGAAACATTTTCAAAACACCATTTTGAATATCATATATTCAATGTTTTTATAGCTTAAAATCATATTTTAAGTCACTGAAGTTTATTTGATTGAAAAATAGATCCGAAATAATTTTAAAAAATTAAAAGTTGGGTTAAAACACAATGAAAATTGCAACCCCTTTTGCGGGCATGACATTGGCCACAAAATGAAAATCACATTCAAGAAATTGATATCACGGTCAAGAAATCATGACATATAGAACAACACTTATTTTGATGCACTCATTTGCTATCACAAACACAAAGCTGTGATCATGATTTTTGTGTCTGTGAGCACAACATTTGTGCACCAATTCTTTCTCAATCAAATCAAAAACTCCAAAACAACACATGCAATGATTTTGCACTAAAAATGGGTGGCTCTGATATCAATTGAAGGGATTAATGGCACCAAAAGTGGAAGCATGATGGGTGGGGCAAAATTTCGAACATTTCAAAAATTTTACTCCACCAAATATGATAGGTCCATTACCCATTGTGAGGCCTTACCCGAGCACCAGCCAGATCCACTAAAGGGAATCAAAATGCTCATTTGGGAAAAACATCATGATTAGAACCTACTATGAGTTTAGAAAATTGTATTCTGTAAGTTGTAATTTGCAAAAGGAGTCGCCATTTTAATTTTGTTTATTTTAGTTGGGAAAATTAAAGGAAAAACTCAATTTGATTAACTCCAAAATTATACCATTTATCCTAAGGAAAAGCTCTAGTCCTCGAATGACCAAAGAGGGCTCAAGGACTAGGTCTTGGTTAAAATAATACAAAAAATTAGTTTGGCTCAAATACAAAATAGCTTTTATATATACATATAAAAAAAGAAGTTTTTATGTATGCATGAACAAATATAATATGATGTATGAAATAAATATTATTCGTGCAATGCATGGCAAATGTTAAATAATGATAATTACAAAATGTGAAAATAAAGGAAAACTACTTAAAATTATTACAAGTAAAAATATCAAAATTAGGGGATCTTTCATCTAGCCCTTATAAGTTTTAGAAAAAACACACATTCCCCAAATATAAATTAAACGACTAAAGTAAGAAAAAAGTAATAAAACAATTGTACTAAAAAGACTAAAATTTTGACTTTTATTTAAGAAAAGCAATTTTGATCCTAAAGTATGTAAAGAAGATGATAGAGAGAAGATTTTGTTAATTTTAGCAGAGTTAATGCCTTCGAGATAGCATGCCTGCGTATCCCTTTAAATGGGAATCAAATCCCATGCAGTTCTTCCTTCTTGTGAAGGAAGGATTTTTAAAGTCATTGCATTTATTATCATTTTTTGATTGATTTTAAGGGCTTAGGGATTTGTTAATTAGGTTAGATTTTAATTAACAAAAATTAGATCTTTTCAGGTTTAGACCTTGAAATTGGAATTGAAAAGGAAAAGGAAAGAACTTTTACCTTAGGCTTTCAGCAATGAGGAATATAAGAAGCGAGCTTGGCACTGGATCTAAGTTCTACCTTGGCTTAGGGATAGCCAATTCACTACCACAAGGATGCCTATGGCAACCGCAGCAGAGGTTGCAGTTACCATAACTCGCAACTAGCCTGTGGGTTACCGCACCTAGTTTTTCAACCCGTTCTCATCCATTTTTTATCCGATTTAGGCCCAATTTAATTTTATGGGTTCGGAGTCAAGTACTAATTGTCTAAAGGTGCAAGTTTTAGGAAATTTATTTTTCAATGAGGTGCTACCCCTTTGACCTTTGCCCGTTAACTAGCTAATAGGACCATAGTACTAGCTCTGCATAGTGCACTAATCTCAGCAAGTGTGAAGTTGCGGCTGAATTCTAAGGGTGCAAATTTAAGGATTCACAACTGCCCCCTCATCAGAATTGGCTTTGAGCAAAAGGCGATTTTGATGACAATGAACCCTAAGAAGAGATGCCATATCAGACTTTGGGCTTATGCTCGTGCCACATCAGATTTTTAGCTTTTATGTTCTTGTGCCATGTCAGATTCTAGGCTATACCATGTTAAACTCTAGGCTTATGCCATGTCAAATTTTAGGCTTATGATATTTGCTTATGTTTATCATGCATGAGGGCATTCATGCTTTGTGCAAATTGAACCTTGTGAAGGGTAAATATGGTATATATGAACCTTTTGAGAAAGGAACCCTAGGATAAATTAGATTTTGTCAATGGCTATCGGTTTGACCTTGACGTTGGATGTAAGAATGATCTTGATGAATTTCAATTAAGGCTATCTATCTAGCCTAAATGTTAGAGGTAAAGATGGTTTTGGTGAATTTCAATCAAGGCTATCTATCTGGCCTAGACTTTAAGATTTAGAGATTTGGTCCACCTAAGAAGAGATTTAGGAATTCAAATTGGTTTAGCAAGGCTACTTGTTCAGCCCTACTATTAGGGAGATTGTGATCAATGTTATCTATTTGACTTTGATATTTAGGAGGATTGGGATCAAAGCTATCTGTTCGGCTTTGATGATTGGAAAAATTAGGATCAAAGTTATTTGCTTGGCTTTGGTGTAGGAAGGATTGGGATCAAAGTTATCTGTTTAGCTTTGGTACTTGGGAGGATTGGAATTAAAGCTATCTATTTGGCTTTGGTGTTGGGCAGATTGGGATCAAAGCTATCTGTTTGGCTTTAGAGTTAGGAGGATTGGGATCAAAACTATTTGTTTGGCTTTAGTGCTTAGGAAGATTAGGATCAAAGCTATCTGTTTAGCTTTGGTATTGGGAAGATTAGGATTAAAGCTATCTGTTCAGCTTTGGTGTTAGGAGAATTGAGATTAAAGCTATTTGTTTGGCTTTGATGTTGGAAAAATCAGGATCAAAGTGAAGGAATAATGGAGCCAAATGCTGCGGAAGGAAGGTGGTGAGGTGAAATTTCAAAAATTTTAAAATTTCACTTCACCTAATTTTGGTCCAAAATTCATTTAAGTAATCAATTAATTTATGTGTAAAACACATATGCATATAAAGAAGAAGGAAGAGTAATCATATTACCTCTTGTAGGTTCCTTCTAAGAGCTTCCCAAGTGTGAAGCTTCTAGATCATCCACACCTAACTCACCTCTAAATTTCCCCTTAGTTTCTTTGGTGTTCTTGAATCACTCTCTTGGTTGCCCAATTTGATTCAAGATTTTCCTCAAAAATCCTTTAGGAATTTAAGGTTTCTCTTTGGTTTATTTTGGACTAAATACATTTTCAATTTGCAAGCATTTGTTCTTTTATAAAGAACAAAGAAGAGAATTGAAGATCTAAAGAAAATTTTAAGAAATATTTTCTTCCTTTTCTTTCTCTCTCTCTCTAATATGCTCCAAATATGAGAAAATGATGTTCAACACATATTGCAACATAAAAGCTCTTAGCTTTTATATTGTTTCCAAGACTTAACCTTAAAGTCTTCACTAAGACTTAAATACCCTTACATATTCTTTTAGCTCATCATTAGGTGAAGGGATAAAGTTGACTTTGCTTCAAATGGTGAAATGACCATTTTATCCTTTAGGGGCAAAATGGACATTTCCACTATGTAAAAGATGTAATTACAATTTTAACCTTAGTAGAAAATTCCCTAACCCCTAAACCCATAATGTTGGGAGCAGTGGGATCAAAACTATCTGTTCGGCTTTGGTGTTAGGAGGATTGGGATCAAAGCTATTTATTCAGCCTTGATGTTATGGGATTTAGGGAAGGTTTGTCTCTAAAAGATGAGGGGTGTTGGTGTGAGGCCTCACCCAAGCACTAGCCTAGTCCGTTAGAGGGAATCGGGATGCTCATTCGGGTTTAGATTCACGATGGAACCCTCAGGATCAAATTTGGTTGATTTTGAAAATGGTTTTGGGAGTCGCCACCTTTATTTTATTTAGCTGGAAAAACATTAAGGAAAAAATCTAAATTGACTCTAATTTATTAATTTTGCAATTAATTTACCTAAGGATAAAAAAAGAAATCACTAATCTTCGAACCAGGTTTGAGCTCGAGGACTAGGTTTTTAGTTAAAAATAATCTAAATTTGGCTCTTAAGTTTAATTTGACTTTGAAAAGTTAATTTTATGGATGACAAATATTGTATGACGATATCATGATTAATGCATGATTATGGTATGAATGCAATGAGAAAATTAAAATAAAACATCCACAATTTACATTAATTAAAAAGGGAAAAAGGGATTCATTGGGATTTGGATTTGAGGTTTGAATTTAAATTCCAAACGTGCTTACGTACCCTATTGAATGGGGATCAAAACCCATATAGTTCATTCCACGATTAAGTAGAGAGGTTTAGATGTTGATCATATTGATTTTGGTTTGGGTGTTTTGAGAGAAAAAGGCTGATACCCTTACTTTTGCTGGACGGAGGGTTCTACCAAATCGAATTTTCATTTTATCGAGACCGGGTGATTGGATTAATTAAAAGATTAATTAATTAACTAATTAATGTGAGGAAAATAATGGATAAATTAATTAATTAAAAAAATTAATTAATTAATTTGGATGAGGGGTGGATTTAAGAAAAATGATTAATTAATTAATTAAAATGATTAATTAACTAATTAATATGATGAAAAGGATGGACAAATTAATTAATTAATTAAAATGATTAATTAACTAATTAATATGATGAAAATGGTAGATGGATTAATTAATTAATTTGGATAAAGGGTGAATTTTAAGAAAATGATTAATTTTATTTAAAAAAAAGTGATTAATTAATTAATTAAAAAGATTAATTAATTGATTAATTGAGTGATTAAAAAAAGAGAATTTTAGTTAATTAAAAAAATTAATTAACTTGGTTAGGGTGAGGTAATTAATTAATTAAAAAGATTAATTAATTAATTAGTGAGTGATTGGAGAGAGAAGAAGAGATGAATTAGAGGGTAGCTATCAACTCTAACTCAATGTGTGTCTGAAATGAAGAAATGAAAGGGCTATTTATAGGAAAATGAGGTATGGGTGATTTGGAAAGTGAAAATGTGAAAACACAAAAAGGATAGGGCTAAAAAAATATTAAAAAAAATGAAAAGAATGGCATTTTGGGCATTTAAACCCAGCAAGTGGCACGGATCAGCGTTATGGGTGGCGCGGATCCACCCGATCAAACTCGACTACCGCATGTAAAAAGTGCGGCGGGCTACGTAAGACAAACACGGCCGCCGTGCTTTATACGCGGAGTCGTGTTAGATTTTGACGCAGCTTTTTTTATTTTTTTTTAGGGATTAGTTGGTTTGGGGTTTAGGAAATTCAAATGTCTAGATACCAATGTAACAAAGGCTAAAAAGGTGATTCTGATGTCAGCGTAAGACAAAGCGGGGTTGCCGTAATGGCTCTGCATAGTGTATTAAACTTAGCAAGTACAAATGTTGTGGTTGGATGATGATGGTTCACAGTTGCCCCCTTTTCAAAATTGGCTTTGAACAAAAGGTGATTCTGATAATAGTGAACGTTGGAAAGAGGTGCCATGTTAGACTTTGAGCTTGTGTGTCCTTGTTAGGTCTTTGAGGAGGAGGCTCTCTAGGATCAATGAGGTTTTATCAATGGCTATCTACCCAGTCTTGACATTGGATGCTAGAATGGTCTTAGCGAATTTCAATTAAGGCTATTTGTTCGGTCTTAATGTTAGAGGTGAAGGATGATATGGGGTAAATTTCAATCAAGGCTATTTGTCCAACCTTAATGTTAAAGGTAAAGATGGTTACGGTAAATCTTAATCAAGGTTATTCGTCCAGCTTTAACATTGGAGATAAAGAAGGTTTGTGTAAATTTCAATCAAGGCTATCTGTCTGGCCCTAATGTTCGAGGTAAAGATGATTTGGATAAATCTTAATCAAGGCTATCTATCCAGCCTTAATGTTCAAGGTAAAGATGATGTAGAGTAAATCTCAATCAAAGCTATCTGTCCAGCCTTAATGTTTGAGGTAAAGATGATTTGAGTAAATCTCAATCAAGGCTATCTGTTCGGCCTTAATGTTGGAGGTAAAGATGATTCGGGTAAATCTCAATCATGGCTATCTATTTGGCCTTGATGTTAGAGGTAAAGATGATTTGGGATAATCTCAATTAAGGCTATTTGTTCGGCCTTAATATTAGAGGTAAAGAAGATTGGGTAAATCTCAATTAAGGCTATCTGTTCAACCTTAATGTTAGAGGTAAATCTCAATCAAAGCTATCTGTTCGGTCTTAATGTTAAAAGTAAAGATGATTGGGCTAAATCTCAATCAAGGCTATCTATTTGGCTTTAATGTTAAAGGTAAAGATGATTTGGGTAAAAAAAAGGGGAAAGTGGAACCATATAGATGTTTAGGTGATCATTTTTAGACATTTATGGGTAAAATTGATAGATTTGGATAAAAGAGAAGGAAAAAGGAACTACATGGATGTCTAGGTGACTGTTTCTGGACATTTGTGGGTGGAAGAGAATTTTGGACAAGATATCTTAGTGAAAGAAGGGTCTCGACCTATGGCGAGTCGGCTCTCAAGATTCTGACAAAATTTTAGTAGGAGGAGAGCCTCGACTTATGGCGAGTCGGCTCAAGATATTCTAAAACGATTTTCATAACAGAGCCTCAACCTATGGCGAGTCGACTCAAGAGATTCTGAAAAGATTTTGATAGAATGAGAGCCTTAGCCTATGGCAAGTCAGCTCTATAGATTTTAAAAAAATTCTGGTTGCTCCAAAGAAACTTAGGCTTCTGAATGTGAGGGGTTCGGCCTTTTGAAATGCTCAAAGGAACTTTAGTAGGAGTAAAGGGACTTTGGAAGTCACACTTTGTTGATTAGATCTGGAAAGGGATTATTTAGCTTCAAGGAGACATTGGTCAACTTTAGGAGGTGTCGATGAGGCTATTGGCTTAGCTTATGCATAATAGTGCATAATTGCAGATGATTACATAGATGCTAGTACACAAATGATGCATGTATGTTTCAAAATTCACAAACCTTTTATTTGACTTCTATGCCATGCATGATTTGTGATGATGTAATGGATTATTGCATGGATGCATGAGGGTGGATTCATGAGTTTACTTCATGAATCCGATTTGCATACAATGCTGACTCTTAAAGTAGCACACAGGCTGTAAAATGATTATTTTGATTATTTTTTATAATGGATTCCTAGGTTTCCCCAGGAAGGTCTGACAATTTTGTGATGTTTTTGAGTGATGACAATGATAGGTAATCTAGACCCTAAGCAGAAAGGTGTTCATGCAAGCAACATGCCTTGAACCAATGGCTGGTTATCTAAAAAGGTGATTTTAGGAAGGTAGCCTATTGGAAGGCAATAATTTAGCTATTTTGACATGGTTGGGGCTTCACATGGCAATGGGACAGTGGGGTTAGTCTGTGATGGATTTAGCAGACAAGTGGCTTATTTCAAGTCCAGAAGGGAAATTATATATTTTAGGCTTCCCAAGGCTTTGAAGGAAGAATTGGTTATGGTCGATGGTTTATCCCTAGTTTGACTTTGGAAGATTATGGCAATGAGGGGGCTTATTAACATATATAACAAAGACTTATGGTTCACTCCATGTGGCCTAATGTTTCTTTTTGTACTCTTAGCCTGGCTAGGTTGCTTGGGTAGTTAATTAGGGAGTCTAGGGTTTGGACTTTTTTCAAGGATTAGTTTTGGTTTTGTCAAAAGGTTTGAACAAATGGGTTGGTAGTTATTAAGATTCAGTTAATCTTGGCTCTGGTTTTAGTCTTGGTATGATAGGGTTTTAGTTACAAGGATAAATGGCTTGGTTAAGTTTGGAAAGTTCACTTGGATTTTGGAGATCGAGTTTCCTTTGAGTAGATGAAAGGGGCATGCCTTGACTTTGGCTCACAACGGGACCCTTCGAATGGCTTGATTTCATCAAAGAGCTAGAGTCATGGAAATGGGAGGTAGGCTTCCTCCATTAGCATGGGATTTGAAGTTTAGGCTTTTAGAAAGTGTGCATGGCTTTCAAGAAAGTGGGTTGTAGGCTTCTAGCACAAGGCTTGTGTGACGCAGATTTTGATTTCTACCAAGGGCTTTAGCTTTATGGTTGTTCTTTCTTTTTTTTTTCTTTTTTTAATGCTTTATAAAAAGTAAATAACACATTATCTAGGCCAAGAAGGCTTTTAGGGATAATGCTTTTTGGGTTTAGTTAGAATGCAAAGAGGTCGGGATGAACTTTTAGGAAATGAAGGAGAACCATTTGATTTGAGTCTTTTGGTGACTCAAGCACTTTGATGGGAAAACATGACTTAGAGATCTTGCCCTTGACAAGAGGTGTTGGACTGATCGAGGCTTGCTCAAAAGAATATGAATTTCTTTAAATGACATACCCTTGATGACGGGTAAGGTAGCTTTATTTGTGAGGACTCGATATTCGACTTGAAAACTTTCTTTATCCTATGAATGATTAAGGGAAGAAAAAAGGGTGACACAAAGAAGGACGATTTTGAGGAGGATAAAATTATTTAACTACTCATGAGGATAAATTATTTAGACTGACTCGATAGATTCAAATGGATTTTGACATGACTCAAAATAGAATCCAATTTCAATGACACACCATCCCTCTCTCTCTCTTTTTCTTTTTCTTCTTTCCTTCTTTTTTTTTTTTTTTTTTTTTTTTTTATAGAGAATAGGTCTACATAGTTCTTGCTACAATGTGGGAAAAAGTAAGGCGTGACAATCTTGCTACCCTTTTGATATATTTTGCAGCTTCTCATCGGGCCTTTTCCTATCTCGGCAAATTGACTACTTCAAAACTTGACATTGCTCTTCTTCGATCTTCTTTGTGAAGTGATCTTCAGTCGTTAGGATGTTCTCATACTCGATCAAGGATTTAGGATTTGATTGCTCCAAATAAATAGCTAGTCGAGCTCATCCCTTGATGTGCACAATAACTTTGTAGCTGAGTTCTAAGAGTTGTTCCATCTTCAGTCTTTAACTTAGGATGATGTTATCATGTAATGTAAGCAAAAATGTATTATTATTATTATTTTTTCTTCTTCTCTTCTCGTTCTCTCTCTCTCTCTCTCTCTCCTTTTTAATGGTGTATCATTCAAGCTAGATTCAAAAAAAGAACACGAGATATAATATCAACAATCTAGACTTTTATTAAGACAAATTGGAAAAGTCATTATAGACATAAAGGATAGAAATACATGGTAAGCTCTGACTTTGACCTTGGACAATTGAGGACAAAAGGAAAAGAAACAAGTATAAGACTTAATAAACTCATATTAAGAGAAATATTCAACAGACTCAAAAGACTCGAACTTGGACCTGAGATACTCGGACTTAGGATTGACTAGACTCAACTTGATTGTCGAACTCGAAAAAGGGCACATCAACTAGGCCAATGCTCTCCTCAAAGTGCTAGCACTGGGTAGGTTAGATGAATCTGACAAGGTGTGTTCCCGCTTGAGATTGATGATGTCTCTAAGGTTGATGGGTACATTGGGTACCAATTCTGGAGGGAGAATATCTCCATTGTCAATAAGGTCTTGTATTCAATGCCTTAGATTTTTGCACATCTCGACTTTGTGCCCAGCTCTTTAGTGGTACACGCAATATTATCAAGTTTATAGTTTTTGGATGGATGCATGGAGGGTGCTTTCAGCTCTAGAGGCTTAGTCAGCTTCAAAGACCATCTTGTAAACCGCACTTAAGGAAATTCCCAAATCAGTAAACTTTCTTCTCTCTGGTTTATGGGATTGGTGGTTAGTGATGGTAGCTACCTCTTTTCCTTTTTGCTTAGATGATATAATTAGAGTGATAGCACAAGGATTACTATTCTTGCATCTTTTCTCAACTGTGTGAGCTTGCTGCACAGTGGTGTTATGCTTTAATGGTAGTTTGATGGGTCCTTTGATATTTGGTTAGGTAGAAGTTTTCATTCCCCAACAAGGTTTCAAGGAAGGAGGAAAGTTGACTTTGGTGTTTGGTGGCATGAGATTTTTTGTCAGATTAATAATAAGAATTGGGTTGGCAAGAGTGTTTGAGATTAGCTATGTGGTATTTTTGCACACTTCTTTATCATGGGCAAGGCTAATGATAGGAGTTGGTATAGTTGTAGCAATAGGACCAAAGGCAATGTTGGTTGAAAAAAGAGAGGTATCGGGCTAATTGACCATAGGAGGAGCTACAATGTTAGCTAGATTAAGATGGAGTGCAGTAGAAATTGAGTCAATTGGATTTTACTTAGATTGGTTAGCAAAATGAGAATCACAAGATATGATTCAAGGATTTGAATGCATAGACTGCCTTTGGGAGCATAGGGCTTTGGCCAATGCTTTGTTGAAGTTGACTTGTTGAGCAGTCAGGGCTTTGTTAAATTTGGTTTGTTGGGCGGCTAAAGCATTGTTGAAATTAGCTTGTTGATCATCAAGGACAGCAGTGAGTATGGCTTGGAAATTTTCCTCTTTCCTTTTGAGGATGCTGTTGAAAAATGCATTCATGGTGTCTCGGTCAAAAGAGTGGGCCATTAGTACCTGTAAAGTAAAAAAGAAGGGTAAATGTATGAAAAAGGCATGAAAAAATGATGAAAGGATGCAAAGTTTTGGGCCAAACATTTTAGGCTTAAGGTGTTTGGGGTCATGATTATTCATTAGGTTAAAGGTATTGGTCTTTGAAGATCAGGTCTTAGGTTGGGAGCAAAAAGGTTTTGAGCTTAAGGATTACGACTTAGGTCAGGGCCAAAAGGTATTGGGCTTAAGGATTTGGGGCTCAAGTTGGGGGCCAAAAGGTTTTAAGCTTAAGGATTAAGACTTAAGTTAGGGCCAAAAGGTTTTGGGCTTAAGGATTAGAACTTAGGTTAGGACCAAAAGGTTTTGGGCTTAATGAGGTTTTGATATCTTCAAATGTTTGAGCAAGGATATTGGTGTTTGGATTTAAAGGTTTTGGGCTTAAGGTGATGGTGTTGTCAATAATTTTAGTTTTAAGGGAGGTAATGAGCTAAAAGTCTTGGGCCAAAAGTGTTTGAAGATTGAAGGTTGATGCTCGACTTGGTTCAAGGCATAACATATACTTGAGGTTCTTAGTCTTATAACATGTATGCATGGTCATGTCATGATGCATGCCAAAAATGATTTCATGGGCATATACACAAGTGTCTTTATTATGGCACATGAAACCTAAGGTTAATGCTAGGGTGACTATATGCACAAAGGTGAATGGTGGTTTGATTAAGGGTCCCCATCCCACTAAAGCATCGATATACCTAATCACATATGAGGCAAAGAGCCTCGCATGGGTCCAACGGTACTGATTGCTACTTACACCACTAAAATTATCGGGGATACATCGTGGGGTGGAATGTTTTCGCAATCTCCCAACACACTCAAATAGAGTTATCAAGCCAATGCTACTCACCATCCTAAAGTTTTCCTAAAGTTAAGGCTAGGTAAGGAGCCTTTATTATGAAAAGTGATGCGTGAAAGTTAAATTATACTTAATGAGCCAAATAGATATTATTTTAAAAAAATTTTTAACCAAAATAGTAATCCTTTTATTTTAAAAAAAGGTGGCAAGGTCTCCAATGGAGTCGCCAGCTATGAGACCTCGCCGAGCACCGGCCCGGTCTGCTAGAGGGAATCGGGATGCTATTTGGGTTTAGACTCATGATAAAACTCTCAGGTTCGGAATTGATTAATTTTGAAAATGGTTTTGGGAGTCGCCACCTTTATTTTATTTAGTAGGGAAAACATTAAGGGAAAAAATCCATATTGACTCCAATTTATTAATTTTGCAATTAATTTATCCAAGGATAAAAAAATCACTAGTTTTCAAACCATGTTTGAGCTCGGGGACTAGGTTTTTGGTTAAAAATAATCTAAATTTGGCTCTTAGGTTTAATTTGACTTTGAAAAATTAATTTCATGGATGACAAATATTATATAACAATATCATGATTAATGCATGATTATGGTATGAATGCAATGAAAAAATTAAAATAAAATATCTACAATTTACATTAATTAAAAAGGGAAAAGGGGATTGGTTGAGATTTAGATTTGAGGTTTGGATTTAGATTCCAAACATGCCTACGTACCCCGTTGAATAGGGATCAAAACCTACGTAATTCTTTCCATGATTAAGTGGAGGGGTTTAGGGGTTGATCAGATTGATTATAGTTTAGGTGTTTTGAGAGAAAAAGGCTGATACCTTGGTTTTTGCTGGACAAAGGATTCTACCGGACTGAAATTTCATTTTATCATGACCGATTAATTGGATTAGTTGGAAGATTAATTAATTAATTAATTAAAATGATTAATTAACTAATTAATGTGATGAAAAGGATGGATAAATTAATTAATTTGGATAAGGGGTGGATTCAAGAAAAATGATTAATTAATTAATTAAAATGATTAATTAACTAATTAATATGATGAAAATGATAGATAAATTAATTAATTAATTAAAAAGATTAATTAATTAATTTGGATGAAGGGTGGATTTAAGAAAATGATTGATTAATTAATTAATTAAAATGATTAATTAACTAATTAATATGATGAAAAATGTGGATGGATTAATTAATTAAAAAGATTAATTAATTAATTTGGATAAAGGGTGAATTTTAAGAAAATGATTAATTTTATTTTAAAAAAAGTGATTAATTAATTAATTAAAAAGATTAATTAATTAATTAATTGAGTGATTAAAAAAAAAGAATTTTAGTTAATTAAAAAGATTAATTAACTTTGTTAGGGTGAGGTAATTAATTAATTAAAAAAATTAATTAATTAATTAGAGAGTGATTGGAGGGAGAAAAAGAGATGAATTAGAGAATAACTATCAACTCTAACTCAAAGTATGTCTAAAATGAAAAAATGAAAGGCCTATTTATAGGAAAATGAGGTGGGGGTAATTTAGGAAGTGAAAATATGAAAAGACGAAAATGATAGGGCTAAAAAATATTAAAAAAATGAAAAGGAGGGCATTTTGGGTATTTAAACCCGGCGGGTGGTGCGGATCTGGGTTATGGGGGCACGAATCCACCCCAATCAAATGCGGCTGCTGCGTGTAAGAAGTGTGGCAGGCCGCGTAAGACAAATGCTGCCACTGCGCCACGCCACCTCAGATGCAGAGTCGTGTCAAATTCTGATGCAGTTGGTTTTTTTTTTTTTTAAGGGATTGGTTGGTTTGAGATTTAGGAAATTTAGATGTCCAGATAGCAATGTAACTAAGACTAAAAAAAATTTCTTCACCCACTAACCAGCTAGTGGGAACGCCATAATGGCATAGCGCATTAAACTTAGCAAGTGCAAAAATATAGTTGGATGAAGAGGGTGCAAAATTGAGGGTTCACAGTGGGCATGTCAGCATGGGTGGCTCAACTTGGTTTGCCCATGGAAAGTTACGATTAAGGATTAGTCCTTGTAGGGAAAGGCCTTGGCTAAGGATTGGTTATTGGGAGAGTAGGTCAGGTAGGTCCTTAGAAGGATAGATTAGTCTTAAGATGTTAGGTCAAGTTGTGTTAGGCTCTAGATTAGGTCAAGAATTGTCACTTAAAAATTTAAGTTGCAAAATTTGAG
>CANTUT010001850.1:2500-50876 GCA_947687605.1 Reutealis trisperma | reverse complement strand
CCCAATGTTTATAATTTTTATATGATTTGTTTTGATGATTATTGACATGTATGTATGAATAATAAATGATAAAATTGTATGTTAGTTGAAGGTATGACCCTAGATATGCTTAAAGGCATTTTGGTATACTTAAGGTATACTTAAGGTATCTAACCTTATATTGTGATTAGAATGCAAATGTGATGGGAAATATGGAACTAGATGTTATGACTTGATAATAAATACATGGTTTTGAGTTGATGAAGTGACAATTGAATAAAAAGGATCATAAGAGTTAAGCATGACACTTGAAAGGTTAATTGTTAAGTTGACATGTATGGAAGTGTAAAGTGTATTAAGATGATTGTTAAAGTGAAATGATATTGAGGTAATAATATTGTGATGACCTTAGAAAGGTATTGACATGATTGTAATGTGTTCTCATATGAGCCTATAAGGCCTAAGTGTGCAAGACTTTTAAAGTCAACGTGTTACGTGCAAGTGATGAGTACAACCATATGTGGACTCTAAATGTATGTGTATGCTATATATGCATGGGGTAGTATTGGGATAGGAGCATCATGAGTTAACAAATACTAAGTATTAAACTAAATATTATGTTAGAGTTTGTGGAGCTTTAGAAGTGCAAAGGGACTACATATACTACGAGCAAAGGAACCCCAAGGTGAGTAAACACTATATCCATGTTACAAGTGTGAGTAAACATTGTATTCATTCTACAAGTGTGAGTAAATACCATGTTCATGTTATAAGTGTGAACAACATTATGTTGTGTTATAAGAATGCGATATATTTTTATGTAAGCCTTTGCGTTCTTTGAAACCCAAGTTCCTTTTATCCTAAAATTTAATTAAGTGATTCTTTGTAAAGCTTGGGTTGCCAAAGGACATTTGGTCCAAAACTATTTTATTTATCCAATGAGAATTTCTTATGATTATCACCCTAACTTATATTCTTCTAGAACTACACTATCATTGTGTCTTTTGTTCGAAAGTTTAGCCACTATTGTTATTGAGATACATGTTATTGTTGCCTTATGTGATATTGTTAATTGTGTTTACCATTAGCTCTAGCTATGGTACCTTTTACCCTTTATGCAGAATCATGCGGGTAATCATCAGAACCTATGCACACGGTCTTAACCTGATGGATAGGGGTAGTTGATGTGCCGAAACACATACTAACAAACTGCAGGTGCATAGATCGTTATCAAGTAATAAAGTAGTAAGTATGAGTATCGTCTCCACGAGGATAGTATATAAGTACTAGCGTAAACTTCAACTATTGTCTAATGAATAATAAAGATGAAGATTAATTAAACTAAGCTAAATTAACTAAGCTAACCTAAGAAAGCAAGTAAATGATATTGATGGAAATAATCTAGGCAAAACTAATCTAAATATAAATCCCCCTAGTTGCTTATGCATATTAAACAATGGATTGAATTGGACTCTCATTAAATTAGATAATAACCTTTCTCAAGTGATTAAATCCCTAACTTCCTAAGTATTATAGGGGAATCTCTTCTTAACCTATAATCAAATAGGAGCAGCATTAAGTTCAAGAGATTAACATCCAAAGAAGTTTTATAGGTCTATCTCTAGCACCCCAATCAACTCTCTATTCTCATGAGTGATCTATCCATATTAGGGTATCTCTACTCGTCCAATATAGAAACAATATCTAATCAACAAGCTAGCAATTACTAATTGGAATAATAAGATTTATCATGAAAATGAAACAACCAAAGATGAATTGATTAAAGTTTAAATCCTTCAATCTATACAATCAAAACTAAGGCTCATTACAAATAGAATTAGTTCATATTAAAATCGAAGAACAAAGATGAAGAAAATAAAGGAGAAAGAAATCTCAAACAGATCTTGAAGATGTTTTTTTGAAATCTTCTCTTCAATCTTCCACGTCCACTTGGATCTTGGTCTTTGATTCAATTAAATCATCAATATCTCAAGCCTTCAAGCCTCTCCCGTGACTCTAGGGCTTAGCCGACCCTTAAATCTTCATTTTTTGCTCTGTGGTAGCTCTTCTCTAGTTTTCTGCATCAGTTTCTTTATATAGGCGTGATTCTGGGTTTAGGACATGACCAGTGACACAGTCGTATCTCTGGGCGTGTCGACGCTATGGCTGAGCACCACTACCGTGTCTCAAGCCGTGTGAAGCTACTGGAAATATTAGAATTGGCACTAAATGACACAGGCAGGGACACAGCCGTGGTGCTAGCCGTGTCACAAAGATGAGCTTCAATCCTTTGCCCGTTTTCTTCCGTTTTCGCTTATTGGCTTCATAGCTTCTTCATAAATTGATCCATGGCCCCTAAAAACATAAAAAAAAACTTTGCAAAGGGACTAAACAAACAAATCAAACTCAATTTAAGGATAAAATATATTAAGAACAAGGGGTAAAGTGTAGTTAATTAAACACTTATCAAATTCCCCCACACTTGAGTATTTGCTTGTCCTCAAGCAAATTAAATCGTAACAACAATAAGAAATAAAACCTACCCTCTCTAGTTAAAGAAATTCAAAAAGATTGACAACTTGAAATCAACAAGGTTCAAACATGGTAGCCAAATCAAGAAATCTCTAAAATAAACTCAAAAACCTTAAACCTAAATTCTAAAGTTACAAGTTTGAGCAAATAATTCCCCAGAGAAAAAGATTTATAAGGATTTTTCCTTTAGGTGCCTGACTACTCACTTGACTTTTCATTGACTATGCATTTCAATTCATGTTTTCTTTTTAATTACTTAAGGAGCCCAACTTATTTGAATCATCATACTAGCCTTTTCACGCAAATGCAAACACTTATGGTGCCAGCCTCCGGTTACTCAACTAGAATCACACATTCAAATGGCTACTAACACTATTCATATTCTCAATCCCTTGTGTTTAAAGAGTCAAGAATAGAGGAATATATAAACATTTTCAAAACTTCTTTGCATAATCTTTTTTTTTTATATATACTTATGTTTTTTTTTTCAAGAAAAATAGTCAAGCTACCTAAGGTATTAAGCATTTCTACTAAACTAAAACAAAAGTAATAGTGGAATAAAATAGGCTCAAAAAGTGTAACTAAAGTTTCAAATTTCAGGCAAAAAGATTTGCAAAAATTTAATTTCCTAATCATGACCACCACATTAAATCCACACCACAACAATTCATTGTCATAGCAAAATTAGACCAATTAATCACTAGAGAGAGTTAATTTCAAATCAAACTATCACCACAATTTAATTTACTCAATCGCAAGATTCAATAAAAGATAAGGCATAATAATATACCCCTCCCCCACACTTAAGTAACACATTGTCCCCAATGTGTTATAAATAAGGAAAATGAAAAAGTAAAAGAGAGAAGTAACTGCCCTGAATGATGTACTATATGAATCGTGCTGGTGCTCCTTCTAGTGGGAATGTGCCATGATCAATGTTTCTGCATAAAGAAAAATCAAACTACAACCAAAATAAGATCCATTCAAAGTAAAATAAAAACAAAGGAAAACAAAAATAAAATAAAAATAAAACTAAAATAGACCATCAATGGGTTGCCTCCCATTTAGCACTTTTTTAATGTCGTATTAGCTGGACATTACTGTTATTCATCTTCCACTAATGGCTTGAAGGTTTCCTTGTGCTGTCTACCTCCATAAATCAAGATAAAGAAGAATATGCAAAGGTTGTGGCCTGTGCATAGCCTTCTTGCAGCAACAATAATTATTTTTGATTCTTCATGGCATGCAAACTTGAGCTTGCTAGGTTTAGAACCATCATCAAACAATGTTACCCACAGACTAAATGCAGGGATTTTAGCTTTGGCAGTAAAGAAAACATGTACATTGCCAATGGCAGCCACCTCTTGCAATTCCAAGATGCACCACCCAAATTCACTAACCTTTTACTTTAACACCTCCACAAAACAGATTTCCCTCTAGAAAGAAAATTTAGAGACTACAAGTACTAGCCATATACTTAATTCTCTAACAAATATGCACTTAGAGAAAGTTGGCAAGGGTCTAAGTTCAGTTGTGGCTAGGTGTTCATTTGATGGAATTTAGGGTATAGGAAGGGTGGTTATTGGGGTTGTGAGTGGTTTATTTCTATTCTCTTCAAAAGATGGGAGGGCTTGAATGATAGGGGAGGTGTGATTGTCAGCATGCATAGCTTCCCCCTCCATGTTCTCCTATATCTCACTATTATCAAAAGAGAGTTCTTCAATACTTAACTCCACTCCATTCATGTCCTATTGCTGGATTTGGGGTTGCTCACTTAAGTAATCATCCTCGTCAACTTCTTTGTGTAGCATTCCCAAATTTACCTTACCATTCTCGTCTTCTTCATTTTCATCATCCCAAAACCAATTGATGGTAGTGGTCTTTTGTTGCTCTTCTAGAATGGCTTTGGTTTCGCTAGGCAAATTGCCTTCGGGTCTCTCACTTAGCAGTCTCAAAATTTGCCCAGCGAAATTCTTTAGATTGTGAAGAGAAGTTTGTTGGTGTTTCAGAGTTGTCTCAATGCTCTGAAATCTTTTCTCTGTAGCTTCCACTAAAGTCACAAACATCTCTTCCAACCTCTGCTCCTCTTATGCATGCTCATTATCCTCCAATGTAGTGTCCATTTCAAATTGAGTTGGGAAGCCAACTGCTAATGCCTCATTTCTTTTGTCCAATTCCCTAATCTAATTCTCCGTAGACGCCATGAATCTTTCTACTGCAAGCTCAAGGGATGACTTCTCTGTTGGTACTTCCCATTCATATTCCTCTGGGAAATCAGTGTGATAGATGTACCCATGATTGTGATATTGATTTCCCTAGTATCCCCATTATGTATTCGGGTAAAAGTTCTAGTCCTAATAGTTTCGATAAGCCATAGAAAGATTTTCTTTTTCTCTTTTTTTTTTTTCTGGTAACACAAACTTAAAACAAAACAAAAACGTAAAATAGAAAAAACAAATAAAATAGTAAAAATAAAACAAATAAAACAAGGAAAGCAAAAACAAAAACAAATACAAAAATATAAAGATAAAAACTAGATCAATAAGCTCTATTAATATTGCTAATATTATAAAACTATCCTTGGCAACGGCGCCAAAAACTTGATGTGCCAAAACGCATACTAACAAACTACAAGTGCATAGGTCGTTATCAAGTAATAAAGTAGTGAATATGAGCATCGTCTCCACAAGGATAGTATATAAGTACTAGCACAAACTTCAACTATTGTCTAGTGAATAATCAAGATGAAGATTAATTAAACTAAGCTAAATTTACTAAGCTAACCTAAGAAAGCAAGTAAATGATATTGATGGAAATAATCTAGGCAAAGCTAATCTAAATATAAATCCCCCTAGTTGCTTATGCATATCAAACAATAGATTGAATTAGACTCTCACTAAATTAGATAAAAACCTTTATGAAGTGATTAAATCCCTAACTTCCTAAGTATTATAGGGGAATCTCTTTTTAACCTATAATCAAATAGGAGGAGCATTAAGTTCATGAGATTAACATCCAAAGAAGTTTTATAGGTCTATCTCTAGCACCCCAATCAACTCTCTATTCCCATGAGTGATCTATCCATATTAGGATATCTCTACTCGTCTAATATAGAAACAATATCCAATCAATAAGCTAGCAATTGCTAATTGGAATAATAAGATTTATCATGAAAATAAAACAACCAAAGATGAATTGATTAAAGTTTAAACCCTTCAATCTATACAATCAAAACTAGGGTTTATTACAAATAGAATTAGTTCATATTAAAATTGAAGAACAAAGATGTAGAAAATAAAGGAGAAAGAAATCTCAAATAGATCTTGAAGATGTTTCTTTGAAATCTTCTCTTCAATCTTCCACATCCACTTGGATCTTGGTCTTTGATTCAATTAAATCATCAATATCTCAAGCCTTCAAGCCTTTTCCGTGACTCTAGGGCTTAGCCGACCCTTAAATCTTCATTTTTTGCTTTATGGCAGCTCTCCTCTGGTTTTTTGCGTTAATTTCTTTATATAGGTGTGATTCTGGGTTCAGGACACGACTAGTGACACGACCATGTCTTTAGGCGTGTCGACGCTATGGTTGTGCACCACGGCTGTGTCTCAAGCTGTGTGAAGCTACTGGAAATATTGGAATTTGCACTAAATGACACGGGCAAGGACATAGCTGTAGTGCTGGCCGTGTCATAGAGATGAGCTTTAATCCTTTGCTTGTTTTCTTCTGTTTTCATTCGTTGGCTTCATAGCTTTTTCATAAATTAATCCATGGCCCCTAAAAACATAAAAGAACTCTGAAAAGGCACTAAACAAACAAATCAAACTCAATTTAAGGATAAAATATATTAAGAACAAGGGGTAAAATATAGTTAATTAAACACTTATTAGTAGTGTTTCCACCTCAATTAGAAAGGGGCAGCTTTAGCCGTGGAGCCTAATAAGCTTCATGCCTTATAAGTGATAGGAGTTGGAATTTGGTATAAGGCCACCTCTCCTTAATAACTTCAGGTGATAGAGCAATAGCCTTCACTCATTATAAGTTATAAGGGTGATTTATGCAAACTGGCCAAATTGAACCCTTGCTAAATTGTAACTTGATTCATGAATTATAAATCATGAACTATGTGTATAAGCTATGTGTTTCCTTTTCAAAGGAATATGTGATAATGTATATGCCTTATCGTTTACTCATTGAGATAATCTATCTCACCCCTTTTTCCTTGTGTGGTTCCATGTGAGCAAATGTGAGGAGGCAAGGTGATGGCTCACGCATTCTACTTCACTTGGGGGATTCCTTGTCCAAGTTATTAATAATACTATTCTATGAAGTCTTGTCATTAGATGCTCCGAGAATGTTGAATGATACTCTTTTGAGATATATTATTTTCCATATGGATTTTATGTGTAATGTTTAATTATAGACTTCTGCAATTAAAGGTATTCATCTAAATGTCTTAAATGAGTTATTGTAAGAGGGTTGGTACGATCCTAGGCATGATTTGTTAAGTGTATGTGGGTTCTACGAGCGTGGGTGACCTTATATCTCTCCATGTTCTAGGACGATCATATCTCTAAGGATTGGGATGTGACAAAGGTGGTATCAGAGCCTGGTGTTTTTTTAAAGTCTAGTTTAGGCTTGTTTTATATGATTTGCATAAGTAAAATCTTGGAACATAGGAATTTTCCTATCATGTCACTTGCAGTCTATCATTAGTATAGTTCCATGAAATCTTAGTAGATTTTAGTAAATCCTTGTTATTGTTTGCTTGCTTACGATTCGTCTGACAAATGACCAAGAAAATTACACCTGCTCAAGGACCACGATCCAGAGTACCCATGTGTGATCTGTAAGAGGACTTGGCTGGAGATGTTTGAGAAAGTCATATTTGTGATTCGCCCTATGAAGGAGGAGACCCCTAACAAAGAGAAGGACCCTGAGGAGTGATTAGATCCTGATTGGGTTTACAGTAAGATCCAAAAATTGAAGGATAACTACTCATACTTGAAGGAGGAAAATCGATGTCTTAAGGTTATGATTCATGCCCTAAGGGAGAATGTGGAGCAACTCAAGTTAGGGATTGTTGAGAATGGAGGAGACTACTCGTCAGTGAGGTTTGCGTCTTCGACTAATCGCCATCAAAATAGAGATCTTTTATGCTACCGATGTGGCAGCAATGGCCATGTCACTCTTGATTACTTTGGAGGTGGACACGAGAGCTAGGTCAAGTAAATGGTGATGATCGACGTAATGGCATAGCACTTTATATTATATGAATGATTTTTCCTTGATTGCCTAGTTACCTGGTATGAGATGATTTCTTTTATTATTATGATATGATTAGCTTACCATGATAGGCAGTTATTTTCATATTATGAGATATATGCTACTTCATTGTGATGTGTGATATATGCTAGGTGATATGTGTCCTGTGATGAGATATTATATGATGGGCGCTCATGTTAAGTGCACGCTAGGTGTGAAAATTTGATAGTGGGGTTGAGTGGATTAGAAAGAGTAGTTGACTAATTTTTGATCCAATTAAGATTAATGATTGATAGGTATAATGTTGTGAAGTATGAAATGCTTATATGTTACAATAGTTTGATATATGAATTAAATAGAGTTATTAAACGGTAATTTTGATTGATGCCAAAAGAAGAGGAAGAATATTTAATAATCAGTAGGAGAATGAAACAAATTAGTTATATTATATATAAGTATATGGTATGAAGTAAGTGAATACATTAAAGAATTTGTGGCATAGATGCTAACCTATAGACATGAACAACAAGAAAGCGAGGGATTTCTTTATCACTTATGTAGATATCGATTATAGTCGAAGGAAGAATTTTTATCTAGTATAATTTAAAAAGAAGAAGGTATTATTCCCATTTGAAGTTCTAGTACAAGATGCTTGATTGATTTTGGTGCCACAAATTTGTTTGTGTCTCCATATCTTACTAAGAGTCTCAATAGAGATAAGGAATAAATTAATGAACCCTTAGTAGTGTTGACCCTTTGGAGAGAAATGATGGAAGTAAGGTATTTTTCAAGGATTGTGAGGCAGACATTGATGGACGAAAACTTCTTGTATTGACTATAGAGGAAAGCAATTAAAATTTTGAACTAAGGATGGGAGATATTGGTGTATCAAGGAGATGTTTATGATTGAGGTTTACTAGCATAAACATGGAATGGATAAGTATACTTAGGATATCGAGAAAGGGATGCAGTGAAGCATCCCTAGTTTTTCGAGAATATGTGAGTAAGTATTGAAATTCGAGGATGAATTTCTTTTAAGAAGGGGAGATATAAAAGTATATGTATTATCAGACTTGTAATATTGATAAAAGGATAAGTATGATGCTAGTGGAGATTCTTTAGTGATGAGATTCCTTTGAGTATATAGGGTGCAATCATAGTATAAGGATTTAAACTTTTATAAGATGATAGATGTTAAGGCCATATGAATTGTAAATTTGAGGATTCATAAGGACTTGATCTGTGAGGGTATAACATGATTTTAAGATAAAATGTTTTAGATTTGATTTAATTATGTACTTGCATCTAGTGTGTCTATCTATATGCATTGAGTTTTGCTTTACGAAATCATACATCATAAATCATACATCATGAAGCGCATCAAGCATTGCATTAAGGTTGCATGTTACATGCAAGGATGAAAATGTTTTAGTTCTTATAAATGATTCTATGCAGTTTTAAAAATTTAAATAGTTTTGAACATACCTGAAAGGGATTGGAGTCCTCTGGATGAGAAATGTTCTGAGGCATTAGATGCAATAATGTCAATTGAGGTTATTGGAAAATTTGGTAGTAATCTTTAGTAAGGAAGAATTTTTTTTTTATTGAGATAACCTAGAATGGCATAGATTTGGAAAGATATAAGAGTTGCATAAAGATTTCATTGAATAGCAATGGTATTAGAAGGTTTATTATTTTAATATGGATAAATTAAATAATTAGGAATGTGAAGTATTGCAAGATGCAAGTGGAAAACCTAAAGTGAGATGATATTATGAACTAAAGGTATGAAAATTATGAGGCATTAGGAAATTAGGTCATAATAACGATGTATATATTAAGGAGTAAGTCTGAAATAGTTATGAGAAGTTTATTTGGGATTGTAAATTAAAAGAATTCAAGTTCATTTAGGATATGATATATATAGAAATATTTATTAAGTTTAAATATGTTTTAATTGATGAATGATGGCAATGTAGAAATCGTAATGTTAGCAAGGTATTAAACATGAAAATATTTATTAAGGATATAATAGATTAAGTAATAATTATTAATATGGAAAGAGAATTATTGAATATCAATAAGAGTTATTAATTTAGGAGTTATTTGCTGGACTCTTATAGGACTAATGTGATAAATAATAAATGGAAGTAGTGAGTAAGGTGTTATTATATATGTTAACATTAGTGGAGATATAAGGAGAAGAAATGCTTGGGATTATATGTGATTAAAGGAGAAATTAAAGGTTTTATTACTTTTGTTTAAGGTTAAGGGATACAAATTATTAATGATTAGTTTTAAGATTTGTTTGAACAAGAGATTAACATAGGTGTAGATTAAGTTAAAAGCTTATCGATGTGATTCTTTTTGATGGATTGTGAGTATGTGCCTTACTGTATTTGATAAGTTAATTGTAGTTAGATATTGAGGTTGAGTGGCGTAGCAGAAGTGTGGCAGAGAAGTTAAGTAAAGTGTGTTGTGCTGCTAGATTTGGAAATTTGAGGATGAAATTTCTTTTTTTTTTTTTTTTTTCTTTTAGGGGGGGGGGGGGGGGGGGGGTGGGGGGAGGAGGAGAGAATGTAACAACCCACACCTACACTAAAAGTTTTCAGGACCTATTTGCTTGACTTAAAACTATTAACACTAAGTGCATACTTTTATGGGAATATTTGTGCTATGTGATTGATGAGTATGTGGCATGTTAAATTAATTTTAATATATATAGTATGAGTTATTATTGTGAAATAAATGATTTATATGAAGTACATTAGCATAGAATAAATTATTTTTAAAAAAATGAATTTTCATGCATAAAGGCAATTCTTAAGTATAAAATAATTTTATGAGTATTTTAAAATAATTTTTAAAATAAATATTTTGAGGGAAATATTATAGAAATAATAAGAAAAATATTCTTTTTATTTTAATTATAATCAGCCCAAAATTTAAATAAAAAGCCCAAATACCCAAAAGCCCACTACACTAAAATCCTCCTAACATAGTTCATTAAGCGTATTAGTGGAAATTGTACCCAAACCCTAATATATATTGTAAAATTTAGCCAGCCTAGGTCATCCAACAGCCACCACTTTAGTTTTCTATATCTTGGCAAAAAAATCCTCTCAAAATATTTCTCTCAACCGAAATTAAGAAAACACTTTTTTGTTTCGCGATTTCTTGACCGTAATCGTAAGTTTTTCTTCTCTTTCAATTTCTAAACTGATTTCTATGAAATAAATTATGGAAAAATTATTTTGAATTGGTTGATTACTGATTTTTATAGATTTAATTCTGTTTGGGTGAGTTTTTGAAAGAGAAAATCTATTTTTTACTGAAAACACAAATCTTTCCATGAGATTTCTCCAAAGGTGAATTCTATAACTTAAAATCACAATTTTTATGCATAAACATCACTAGAGGGGGGAGATTTGTTCATTATTATTTTCTAAACTGATTTTTGATTTGTTTGGATGAAAAATATTAGATTAAATAATATTTTTGCATATTTCTGTGATGACCGAAAAGTTTCAAAAAACAAAAGAATTTAAGATTTTTGTGCTAGAACTTAGAAGTTGGAAAATTCTATTATTAAATTATTATGTGGCTGCCAATTTGTGTGAGAATTAATTCTAATATGATATTTGTTTAGTTTAGATGAAAAATAATGATTTGAATCATGTGTCTATATATTGCTGTAATGAATGAAAAGCGCGGAAAGCGCGAAAACTCATGATTTTCACCCAAACTTTAAAACTTGGAAATTTTTGTATAAATATTATCTATGGCTACAGAATCATGTAGAGACATGTTCTAAACTGATATTTGCTATGATTGAATGAAAAATAATAGTTTAAACAACCTGTTTACATATTTCTAAAATGACTGAAAAATACCAAAAACAAGAAAACTCATGGTTTTGCACCCTATGACCCAAAAGTTGAATTTTTATGTATGAAAAAGACTAAGTGTGGCCGATTCACATGAATTAATACTTTAAAATGATTTTTGTTGTGTTTACATGAAAAATCTTGGTTCAAACCATGTTTTTACTTAATTCTGAAATAGACGGAAAGTGCGAAAAGAAAGAGAATTTAATTTTTCCTTTGGTGATACATTCGGCCTACATCAATATTTTTGTCCCAATGTTTATAATTTTTATGTGATATGTTTTGATGATTATTGACATGTATGTATGAATAATAAATGATAAAATTGCATGTTAGTTGAAGGTATGACCCTAGATAAGCTTGAAGGCATTTTGGTATACTTAAGGTATACTTAAGGTATCTTAACCTTATATTGTGATTAGAATGTAAATGTGATTGGGAAATATGGAACTAGATGTTATGATGACTTGATAATAAATACATGGTTTTGAGTTGATGAAGTGACAATTGAATAAAAAGGATCATAAGATTTAAGCATGACACTTGAAAGGTTAATTGTTAAGTTGACATGTATGGGAGTGTAAAGTGTATTAAAATGATTGTTAAAGTGAAATGATATTAAGGTAATAATATTGTGATGACCTTAAAAAGGTATTAATGTGATTGTAATGTGATATCAAGAGAGCCTATAAGGCCTAAGTATGCATGACTTTCAAAGTCAACGTGTTATGTGCAAGTGACGAGTATACCTATGTGTGGACTCTAAGTGTATGTGTATGGAAGTGTAAAGTGTATTAAGATGATTGTTAAAGTGAAATGATATTGAGGTAATAATATTGTGATGACCTTAGAAAGGTATTGACATGATTGTTATGTGTTCTCATGTGAGCCTATAAGGCCTAAGTGTGCAAGACTTTTAAAGTCAACATGTTACGTGCAAGTGATGAGTACAACCATATGTGGACTCTAAATGCATGTGTATGCTATATGTGCATGGGGTAGTTATGGGATAGGAGCATCATGAGTTAATAAATACTAAGTATTAAACTAAATATTATGTTAGAGTTTAAGGAGCTTTAGAAGTGCAAAGGGACTAGGTATACTAAGAGCAAAGGAATTCCAAGGTGAGTAAACACTCTATCCATGTTACAAGTGTGAGTAAACATCGTATTCATTCTACAAGTGTGAGTAAATGCCATGTTCATGTTATAAGTGTGAACAACATTATGTTGTGTCATAAGAATGTGATATATTGTTATGTAAGCCTTTGCAATCTTTGAAACCCAAGTTCCTTTTATCCTAAAATTTAATTAAGTGATTCTTTGTAAAGCTTAGGTTGCCAAAGGACATTTGGTCCAAAACTATTTTGTTTATCCAATGAGAATTTCTTGTGATTATCATCCTAACTTATATTCTTCTAGAACTACATTATCATTGTGTCTTTTGTTCAAAAGTTAAGCCACTATTGTTATTGAGATACATGTTGTTGTTGCCTTATGTGATATTGTTAATTGTGTTTACCATTAGCTCTAGCTATGGTACCTTTTACCCTTTATGCAGAATCCTCGTGCTGATGCAGGTAATCATTGGAACCTAGGCACATGGTCTTAACTTGATGGATAGGGGTAGTATATCTACCTCAGCTAGAAAGGGGCGGTTCTAGCCATGGAGCCTGATCAGCTTCATGTCTTATAAGTGATAGGAGTTAGAATTTGGTATAAGGCCACCTCTCCTTAATAAGTTCGAGTGATAGAGCAATAGCCTTCACTCATTATAAGTTATAAGTATGATTTCTGCAAACTTGCCAAATTGAACCCTTACTAAATTGTAACTTAATTCATGAATTATAAATCATAAACTATGTGTATAAGCTATGTGTTTCCTTTTCAAAGGAATATGTGATAATGTATGCGCCTTATCATTTACTCATTAAGATCATCTATCTCACCCTTTTTTCCTTGTGTGGTTCCAGATGAGCAAATGTGAGGAGGCAAGGTGATGGCTCAAGCATTCTACTTTACTTAGGGGATTCCCTGTCCAAGTTATTAATAATACTATTCTATGAAGTCTTGTCATTAGATGCTCTAGGAATGTTGAATGACACTCCTTTGAGATATATTATTTTCCATATGGATTTTATGCGTAATATTTAATTATAGACTTCTGCAATTAAAGGTATTCATCTAAATGTCTTAAATGAGTTATTGTAAGAGGGTTGGTATGATCTTAGGCATGATTTGTTAAGTGTAAGTGGGTTCTACGAGCATGGGTGACCTTATGTCTCCTTATGTTTTAGGACCGTCATATCTCTAAGGATTGGGATGTGACAAAAGATCACTACCAAATTTTCCAATAACCTCAATTGAACATTATTATATCTAATTTCTTAAAACATTTTTCATCCAGGGGACTCAAATCCCTTTCAGGTATATTCAAAACTATTAAATTTTCAAAACTGTGTAGCATCATACTTACAAGTCTAAGAATACTTATAACTTTATGTCTCCCCCTCTTAAAAGTTCATCTGCAAATTTCAATACTTACTCATATGTTCTCAAAAATTTGGGATGCTTTTGTCGCATCCCTTCCTCAACTTCCTAAGTATACTCATTCATTCCATGATTAAGCTAGTGGACCTTAATCATAAGTATCTCCTTGATACACAAATCTCTCCCTATCCTTAGTTCGAAATTCTTCTTGCTTTTCTCTACAGTTAATACAATCTCTATACTCATTTAGCCAATCCATTCCTAAAATCACATTAAATTAGAGGACACCAAGTTCAAACAAATCCACTGGAAATTTCCATCCATCAATGTTTACCTCACAGTCCTTAAACATATACTTCACCTACTTCATACTGTAAACTTATGTATATACAATGTAACTAATTTGTTTCATTCTCTTACTGATCATTACTAAATATCATTTCTCTTCTTATGGCATCAATCACAATTACCATTTAATAATTCCATATAATTCATATATCAAACCATTGTAACATATAAGCATTTCATATCTCATAACATTATACCCATTAATCATTAATCTAAATTGGATCAAAACTTAATCAACTTCTCTTTCTAATCCATTTAACCCCATTATCAAAATATCATACTTATCATGCATTTTCATGAGTATCCACCATATCATATCACAAGACACATATCACATGTCACTTATCACATAGCATATGTCACATACCATATAACATATCTCATGTATCATAATCATGTAACATATAACTTATAGCATGATAAATTTCCCTATCATATATAAGTCAATCATGTCATGGGCAAAAAGAATCAATCCTTAAAAAGTCGCTAAGTAATCAAATAACATTATTCGCACCGTAGGAGTCTTATACCCCTCGAGGTCCTCTTCTTCAGGCATCTTCTCTTTCTTGTGGTGAATCACAGGCACGACTTTCTCGAACATCTCTCACTATGTCTTCTTACATGCCACACACGATGCTCTAAGTCATGGTCCTCCAGTAGGGGTAATCTTCTTAGTCATCTGATAGAAGAATCATAAGGCACACAAAAAAATAACAAAGAGTATTATAGCCTTTTAGGATTTCACAAAACTATACAAGCGATAGACTACAAGTGACATGACATGAAAATTCCTATGCTCCAGGATTATAGTTAATCAACCCAATAACTAGAAAAGTCTAAACTAGACTTAAAAACCTGGCTCTGACACCACCTTTATCACATCCCAACTTTTGAGACATGACGGTCTTAGAATATAGGGAGATATAAGGTCACCCACACCCATAGAACCCACTTATACTTATACAAATCATGCCTAGGATTGTACCAAACCTTATAAAATAACTCATTTTAAAACTTTTATATGAAAACCTTTTGTTGTGGAAGACGATAATTAGATACTTCACATACGATCCATAAGAAATTAATATTCATAATCCAGTTGAAGCCTTAATAAATAACATCTCAAAATAAACATTAAAAATAATATTCCCGGAGCATCTAACGATAACCCTTCATAGCATAGTA
This sequence comes from Reutealis trisperma, assembly GCA_947687605.1. NCBI lineage: Eukaryota > Viridiplantae > Streptophyta > Magnoliopsida > Malpighiales > Euphorbiaceae > Reutealis > Reutealis trisperma. Next base: position 35,194 of record CANTUT010001850.1, on the reverse strand, counting down.
TTATTAAAGACTTGGACAAGGAATTTCCCAAGCAAGGTAGGGTGTTTAAGCCATCACCTTGCCTCTTCATACTGTTCACCTGGAACCACACAAGGAAGAAGGGGTGAGATAAATGATCTCAATGAGTAAACAATATAGCATAAATAATAACATATATTACTTAGAAGGTTTCATGGCTCATAGTTCATAATTTATTTTTCATAGTTCATAGCTTGCGATTTAATAAGGTTTATAGAAATGAACTTCTAACTTATAACATATAGAATGGAGGCTGCTGCCTTGTCCGCTCATAACATAATATAGAGTGAAGGTTGCTGCCTTGTCCACTCGTAATATAATATAGAGTGAAGGCTGCTGCCTTGTCCACACATAACTCATAACATGTAAAGTGAAAGCTACTGCCATGTTCACACATAACTCATGACATGTAAAGTGAAGGCTTCTGCCATATCCACACATAACTCATGACATGTAAAGTGAAGGCTGCTGCCATGTCCACGCATAACTTATAACATAATTTATAACATATAAAGGTAATAGTAGCATTGTAAGTATTTATCTTACCAAACAAAAGACAAATAACAGTGTAGTTTCAGAAAGGATATAAGTTGGGGCAATAATTATAAAGGTTATTTATTATAGTTTTGTAATCAAAAATGGTTTTGGACCAAATGTCCTTTGGCAACCCAAGCTTACAAAGAAATCATTAAAATACAAAGGAACTTGGGTTTCAAGATATCAAAGGTTCACATAACATGATATCACATATTTGTAACATATCATGATGTTACTCACACTTGAAGAATGAATATGATGTTTACTCATACTTGTAACATGAACATAGTGTTTACTCACACTTATAGAATGAATACGATGTTTACTCATAATTGTAACATGAACAGAGTGTTTACTCACACTTATATAATGAATATGATGTTTACTCACACTTATAACGTAAACATAGTGTTTACTCACACTTGTAGAATGAATACGATGTTTACTCACACTTGTAATATGAACATAGTGTTTACTCACACTTGTAGAATGAATACAATGTTTACTCACATTTGTAACATGAACATAGTGTTTACTCATACTTGTAGAATGAATATGATGTTTACTCAGACTTGTAACATGAACATAGTGTTTACTCACACTTGTAGAATGAATACGATGTTTACTCACACTTGTAACATGAACATAGTGTTTACTCACACTTATTGAATGAATACGATGTTTACTCACACTTGTAACATGAACATAGTGTTTACTCACACTTGTTGAATGAATACGATGTTTACTCACACTTATAACATGAACATAGTGTTTAATCATACTTGTAGAATGAATACGATGTTTACTCACACTTGTAACATGAACATAGTGTTTACTCACACTTGTAGAATGAATATGATGTTTACGAACCTTATGGTTCCTTTGCTTCTAGTATATATAGCCCTTTTGAACTTCTAAAGCTCCTCAAACTCTAACATAATATTTAATTTAATCCTAGTAGTTATTTAATCATGATGCTCCTATCCTATAACTACCCCATGCAATTATAGCATTCACATACACTTAGAGTTGCACATATAAGTGTACTCATCACTTGCACATAACATGTTGACTTTAAAAGTCTTGCACACTTAGCCCTGATAGGCTCACATGAAAACACATTTCAATTATGTCAATACCTTCCTAAGGTCATCATAATATCATAATATTAATTCACTTTAATAATCAACTTACTAATCACTTCCATACATGTCAACTAATCACTTAACCTTTCAAGTGTCATGCTTAACTTTTATGATCCATTCATTCAATCAATCTCTCTATCAATTTAGGTCCATTAATTCATTATTAAGTCCTCATAAAATTCATTTTCATATTCCCCAATCACATTCACATTCTAATCACAATATAAGGTTAAGATACCTTAAGTATACCAAAGTGCCTCTAAGCTTGTCTAGTGTCATTCCTTCAACTTACATGTAATTTTATCATTTATTATACATAAATATAGGCCAATAATCATCAAAATACTTTGCATAAAAATTATAGACATTAGGATAAAAATATTAATGTAGGCCGAATGCATCATCAAAAGGAAAACTAAATTTTTCTTTCTTTTCGCACTTTCCATCTACTTCAGTAATATTAAAAACATAGTTTGAACCAAGATTTTTCATGTAAACACAAAAAAAAATCATTTTGGAATATTAATTCACATGAATCGGCCACATATGGTATTTCTCATGCATGAAAATTCAATTTTTGGGTTACAGGGTATAAAACCATGAGTTTTCTTGTTTTCGATATTTCTCAGTCATTACAGTCATATGTAAACAGATGGTTTAAGCCATTATTTTTTTTCAATCATAGAAAATATTAGTTTAGAACATCTTCATGCATGATTTGGCAGCCATAGGTAGGATTTATACAAAAAAAATTCCAAGTTTAAGACTTAGGTGAAAATCATGAGTTTTTGCGCTTTTCACGCTTTCCGTTCATTACAACAGTATGCAAACACATGATTTAAATCATTATTTTCATCTAAACAAAACAAATATCATATTATAATTCATTCTCAGGAAAATTGGCAGTCACATGTTAATTTAATAATAGAATTTTCCAACTTCTAAGTTCTAGCAAAAAAACCTTAAATTCCTTTGTTTTTCAAAACTTTCCGGTCATTACAGAAATATGCAGAAATATCATTTAATCCAATATTTTTCATCAAAAAAAAAAAATAAAAAATCAGTTTATAAACCAATTATGCACAAGTCACCCCCCATTACTGATGTTTATGCATGAAAATTTCAATTTTGAGTTACAGGATTCACCTTTGGAGAAATCACCTAGAGAGGTTAGTGCTTTCAGTATAAAAATTGATTTTTCTCTCAAGAAATCACCTAGCCCAAATTTTATCAATAAATATTTAGTTCAAAATAATTTTACCAAGATTATTTTCATAAAAATTAAATAGTAAATTGAAAGGAAAAGAAAAACTTACGAAACGGTCGCGAAATCGTAAGTTTGAAAGGGTTTTTATGAATTTCAGTAGAGAGAAATATTTTGAGAGAATTTTTTTGCCAAAATAATGAAATAACAGAATGGTGGCTGCTGGAATTAAGGACTGGCCAAAATTTAGGTTAAATATTAGGGTTTTGGGTGAAATTTCCAATATTACCCTTAATGAGCTAGGTTGGGAGTGTTTTAGTGTAGTGGATTTTTGGGTATTTGGGTTTTTTAATTAATTTAGGGCTGATTATAGGTAATTAAAATAAAATATTTTTCTTATTATTTTCATTAAAATTCCCCCCAAAATATTTATAAAAAAATTATTTTAAAAATACGCATAAAATTATTTTATGCTTAAAAATCGTCTTTTTGCATGAAAATTCATTTTACGAAAAATAAATTATTTCATGCTAATGCATTATATTCAAATCATTTATTTCATAATGACAATTCATATTAGGCATATTAAAATTAATTTAGTATGCCCCAAACTCATAAATCACGTCACACATGAATTTTCATATAGTCACACGATTTGTCACAATAACCCTAAATTTAAATAATTTGTTACAAAAACTCCTAGGGTAGATGTGGGTTGTTACAATTTCCTATCTGAAGTGCATTGTAATTGTTTGGCAAGCATTACTTGCCTTTTTGATTTTTAAGCTAAATTGAATAAAAATATTCTTTTATTGCACTTGGCCAAATGAACCTATATTGCTTTGATCTTATAATGTGATCAATAATGGAAACCTAATTATTTATTGATATATTATCCATTAAATCATTTCATTGATAGAAAGGAAAAATGTTATAATAATACCATGACAAGCAAAATACCCCTCTAATGTGGGGCAATACATCAGACATTGTGCACAATGGTAATGGACCCACTGATAGGGTAAAGAATATCTGAACCTTAACTGGGAAGGGTTTAAGGTCCCCAGTATGTATGGCCTGATCAGTTGTAAGTATGATGAGGTATATGGGAGTGAGTAAGGCGTATGTTGCCACTTGATTGATTATGGGAGAAACATACCATTTCCAAGAAAGAATTATTCTGTTAAAGATATAATATCTGATATATATATATATATATATATATATATATATATATATATATATATATATATATATATATATATATATATATATATATATATATATATATATATATATATATATATATATATATATATATATATATATATATATATATATATATATAGGAAAATTATTCCATAAGAATAATTTCTGACCCACATTACTTTATTGCTATAAGGAATCACCTTTGAGCATACATCATTGTTTAATCTTTATGATATTATTCTGTACTCACTGAACTTTGTCTCATCCCTTAGTTGTTGTTTATTTTCAGGACCAACTGATAGGTCAGTAAGGTAAATTCCAAGTTCTGCGTCTTTGCTTGGAAATTGCATTGCTACTTTTGGTATTATGTTGTATATATTATGTTGTATTTTGGAAGTTTCACTCTAAAGCTCCATGGATTGTTAAGGTCTGTAATAATGATATAATTTAGAATATTCTTAGTATGTATATGGTTTGGTAGTATTTTATTTTAGTCTAAGCATTTGAGCAGTATATGAACGAGTTGTAATTTAAATACTGGAAAACGAAGTTCAGAAGCAATAAGTATGAAAACAAATTTAAAACAATAAATGTTTATCATATAGATGATTGATATGTTAGTCAGTGATAAGGAATGGTTGTTTAGGTTCCAATCTTGGGATAAGGGCAGTGTGGTTTTCTTCGACAATTAATAACTTATAAGAGGGTTCTACGGGTTTAGGTGACCTTATGTCTCCCTATGCCCTAGGATAGTCATGGCTCAAAGATGGGTTGTGACAAAATTAAACTTAAGAGCCAAATTTAGATTATTTAAAACTAGAAACCTAGTCTCCAAACTCAACCTGGTTCGAGGCTAGTAATTTTATCTTTGGTAAATTAATTAACAAAATTAATGAATTGGAGTCACAATTGAGTTTTTCCTTAATTTTTTCATTTAAAAATAAATTAGGATGGTGATTCCTAAAATCATTTTCAAAATCAACCAATTTGAACCCGAGAGTTCCATTGTGAGTCTAAACCTGAATGAGTATCCTGGTTTCCTTGAGTGGACTAGGTTGGTGCTCGGGTAAGTCCTCACAGCTGGCGACTCTACTGGGGACAGGTTGCCACCTTTTTAAAATAAAAAGAAAAATAAGAGGATTACTATTTAGTTAAGGAAAAAAATTTTAAAAATAATCTCCATTTGGCTCATTAAGTATAATTTAACTTTCATATATCAATTTGCATAATAAAGGCTCCTTTCCTAACCTTAGCTTTAGGAGAACTTTTGGATGGTCGCAGGCTCGACAACTCTCTTTGAGTATGTTAGGAGATAGCGAAAGCATTCCACCCCGCAATGAATCTTCAATCATTTGGTGGTGTAATGAGTAATCAATACTGTTGGACCTACACAAGGCTCCTTACCTCACATATGGTTAGGTATATCGATATTCTAGTGGGACAGGGACCCTTAATCAAACCACCCTTCACCTTTGTGCATGTAGTCATCTTAGCATTGACCTTAGGTTCCATGTACCATAATAATGGAAACATTTGTATATATGCCCATGAAACCTTTTTTTTGGCATACACCATGACATCGCCACACATATATAACATGAGAAACTTGACAAGGTAAATCCATAAAACCCTAAACCGGTGACCCGTTACCTTAAAACACCTCACACACTCACCTTGTCAACATGTAAACTCGGTGACCAACCATATGAGGGGGATCCTTTTCCCCGATACACCTTTACATTCATGCCAATTTTTTTCTCTCATAGTTTTGTATTCTTACCCACCTTTTTTCTGTTTGTTTCAAGGTATCAATGGCCAATAACTCTAACCTTTTCAACTAAGACGAGATGAGTACCTTTTATGCCAACCTCCTTAAGAAATAAGAGGAGACTTTTCAAGCCACACTCACCACTGCCCTTAAGACCCAAGCTGACACCTACACCTATGCTTTTAATGCCTAGTCTGTCATATTTACTGATGCCCTCAACTCCCAATGCCAGTCGATCATCAATGAGGTCAAGGAAATGACCAATGCCACTATTACTCTCCCTCTTGCTCATGTTGAGCCTGCATCTGCCCAAGCTGAGACTAGCTATGCCCCCTACTTTTACTCCTCCCATTATCAATCTCACCAATAATGGGAAAGCACCTGAAACTCCAACTTATCCTGTCGTGGACTTAAACGCAACCACACCCTCTCCCACTATGAATCCTTTTTAAAGTGGAGATTTTTCTAGCTTTCACAAAACTAAGAAATTGATGGAGAAAATTATGGCCATGGAGAGACACTCAAGAATGTCAAAAAGCACGAAAACATGATAAATGTTGACTCTTTAGCTCTTTTCCCAAATGCACGGGTTCCACCAAAATTTAAACTGCCAGTCATGGATAAGTTTAATGGCACCACATGCCCCAAAACTCACCTCAAGATGTATGTGGGTGCCATGAGACCTTTTAGTGTGGATGATGAGCTCCTTGCTCAGTTATTCCAATAATCCTTGATCGGAGCTGCTGTAAAGTGGTTATTAGATCTTGACCAGAATCACAAGAAGACAGAGGATGACATTTGCAATGTTTTTGTCAGGCAATACCACCATAATGTTGAGGTGGATGTTACCCGTCAAGATTTGGAAACCACCAAATAAGGGCAAAGAGAATCCTTCGCCGAGTTCCTTATAAGGTGGAGGACAAAAGCGACTCAAATGGTGAACTATCTATCTAAAGTAGAGCAAATTGACATCATCATCAAGAACTTCCTCCCCCAATATTAGATGCATCTGCAAACTTAACACCTCCCTAACTTTAAAGCTCTTATTGTCACTACCTCTAAAATTGAAGACTTAATTCAATTAGGACAAATCAAAGATGAATCCTCTAGGTATCACAAGAACAATAGTTACACCACTAACTCCACCACCCAAAGAGAGGGGGAGGTAAATGTTGTGTCATATCCCAATTTCAGAGATATGACAATCCTAAAACATGGGGAGACATAAGGTCACCCATGCCCATAGAACCCACTCATACATATAAAAGCATAGCCTAGGATCATACCGAACCTCATGCATGAACTTAATAAAACCATTTATAAGAAAAATCTTAAGTTGTGGAAGAATAGTTAACATATATTTTTAATATAATCCATAAGAAAAGAAATACTTAAGACTCCAAATGTTTTATCAACATAGTATATAATAAAAATAAAATTCTTGTAATAGCTCTCGGAGCGTCTAAAGACTTGACATAGTATGGTATTATTATAACTTTGACAAGGAAATATCCCCAGCAGAGTAGGTTGCTTGAGTGATCATCTTGCCTCCTTATAATGTTCACCTAAAACCACACAAGGAAAAGGGTGGAGATAGATGATCTCAATGAGTAAACAATAAAACTTGTAAAGTAACACATGTTCCTTTATAAAGGGGTACGGTTCATAAATCATGGTTTGCAAATAAGCAAGGTTCACAGAAATCAGCATGTAACTTGTAAACTTGTAAAGAGTGACAACTTATTAGTTCATTCACTCAAAGGAGAGGTGACATTAAACCAAATTCTAACTCCTAACTTGTAACTTGTAAAGAGTCATGGAACTTATCAGGCCCTATGGCTAGAATCGTGCCTTCTAGTTAAGGTGGATACACTACCCCTATCCATTAGTTTAAGACCATGTGCATAGATACCGATGATTATCCACATTGGCACGAGGATTTTTGCATAAAGGGTTCATAAATACAATAGCTAGAGCTAATGGCAAACACTTATAACAATAGCATTTAAGAATGAAATCACATGTAACATAATAGCAATAGTAGTTTAACTTGTTGAATAAAAGATAGATAACAGCGTGGTTCCAAAAAGAAAGTAAGGTAAGGCAACAATTCACAAACATTATTTATTAGGATCGCATAATCAAAAAAATAGTTTTGGACCAATTATCCTTTAGCAACCTAAGCTTAACAAGAAATCATATAGTCATAATTAAAAATAGAAAAGAACTTGGGTTTCAAGATATCAAAGGTTCACATAACATAATAACTTATACTTGTAACTTGAAATATAATGTTTACTCACCTTGTGGTTCCTTTGCTCCTATTACTTATAGCCCTTTTTGAACTTCTACTATTCCTTAAACTCTAACATAATATTTAATTCAATACTTAGTATTTATTTAACATTGTGCTATCCTATCCCATACTACCCCATGCATATATAACATTTACATATACTTGGAGTTGCACTTAGAAGTGCGCTCATCACTTACACATAACATGTTGACTTTTTCAGTCTTGCATGTTTTGCCTTTATAGGCCCATATGAAAATACATAATAACTCATATCAAGACTTTTTAAAGTCAAACACAATAAATCATGATCAATTCAATTTAATACACTTAACACTTTCCATATATGTCAACTTAACAAGTCACCTATCAAGTATCATGCTTCTCTCTTATGACCATTTCGTACAATCAATCTCATCATCCATTTAAGATCATTAACTCATTATTAACTTATCACAAAACTTATTTCCCATATCACTTAATCACATAAACATATTAATCACATCATAGAAATAGAGTTAGGAAACATTAGATATACCTAATTGCCTCTAGACTTGTCTAGAGTTATTCCTTCAAGCAACATACAATTTAATTATTTATTATTCATTTATACATATCAATAATCATTAAAATATATCACATAAAAATTATAGACATTGGAATTAAATTCCAAATGCAGATCGAATCACCCATTCAAGAACAAATATGAATTTTCTTCCTTTTTGCACTTTCTGTTCATTATAGTAATATGAAAATGCATGATTTAAATCAAGATTTTTCATGTAATCAAAACAAAAATCATTTTAAAACATATTCCCTATGAATTGGCAGCCATAGATGTCTATATGCATGAAATTTTCCAACTTTAGTTTTTAGGAAGGAATCCATGAATCTTTCTTATTTTTGATACTTTTCGGTCATTATAGTAACATGCAAACACATGATTTAAACCACTATTTTTCATCCAAACATAATAAAAATCAGTTTAGAATTTAAATACACACAAATTGGCAGCCATAGACAATCCTTATGCATGAAAATTCTAAGTTTAGGGTTTAGAGCAAAAATCATGAGTTTTCTTACTTTTTGGTGTTTTTCGATCATTATAGTAATATACATAAATATGATTTAATTCAATATTTTTCATCTAAACACAACAAAAATCAGTTTAGAACACAATGATGCAAGAATTGGCAGCCCACCCTTGTGTTTATACATGAAAATTTCAACTTTGAGTTTTAGGGTTCACCTTTGGAGGATTTGTGTAGAGAGGTTTGTATTTTCGATAGAAAAATTGATTTCTCTTTCAAGAATTCACCTAGGCCAAATTTAATCAATGAAAATCAGTAAATATTCAGTTCAAAATAATTTTCTCATGATTAGTTTCACAACAATCAGATAGCAAATTCAAAGGAAAGGAAAAACTTACGAAACAGTCGCGAAATTACAAAGTTTGAAGGTATTTTGTGAATTTCGGTTGAGCGATTAATTTTGAGAGAATTTTGTACTGGAAATATAGAAAATAATAGAATGGTGGTGGCTACTACTAGGGCTGGCTAAATTCTCATTTAAATATTTAGGATTTTGGACAATTTCCAAGTTTACCCTTAATGAGTTAGGTGAGGAGTGTTTTGGTGTAGTGGGCTTTTGGAAATTTGACCTTTTTATTTATTTTATGGGCTGATTACAGTTAATTAAAAATAAAATATTTTTCTTATTATTTTTATTAAAATTTTCCCCTAAATATTTATTTATAAATATTTTAAAATACTCAAGAAAATTATTTTATGCTTAAAGATCACTTTGTGCATGAAAATTCAATTTATATGAAATAAATATTTTTATGCTAATGCATTTCATATATATATCACTTGATTTGCCATAATAATTCATATTAGGCATATTAGAGCTATTCTAACATGCCACATGCTCACCCATCACATAACACATGAATTTTTCACAAAAGCACATACTTAGCCATAATAGTTATAAATTCAAGAAATTAGATCACGAAACTCCTAGGGTAGGTGTGGGTTGTTATATGTTGTGTCCTATCATCAGCCGATGAAGTTAGAAACAAAGAGGACTTTCTTTGAGCTAGGCATGCCCCTCAGCATCATTTACAAGAAAGCCTTAGAGGCTAATATCGTCAAGCCTCTAAAACCACGACCCCCTCCAAACCCCTTGCCTAAGGGTTATAATGCTAATGAGCACTAAGACTTTCATCAAGGGTTGGGGCATAAAATTGATGTGTGCAAGGCTCTAAAGCATAAAATTTAAGACCTCGTTGATAGCGAAGACATCATTACTCCTAAACCTAAAGTCTAACACCACCATCAATCCTTTTTTGAACCACCGAGCGCACCTGATCATCTCAAGCTTAACCCAATAACTAGTATTTTGAGAAGAGTGCTAATGCTACTGTCTCCCTGTCCAAGTCTTTTGAGTCTACGTTTGAGTCCTCTAAGTCTATATCTAAGTCTGAGTCTGTGTCTGAGTCCCAGTCTAAGTCTTTTGGGTATGTTTTCCATTAAAATTTTCTTTTAATTTGAGTTTGTCACGTCTTGTCCTTCTGAGTTTGTATTTTTCCTTCTAGGCTTATCCTTCAATGTACTCATGGTGGAACTTTTATCAGTAATAAAAAGTTTAAACTTTCTAATTTGCTTTAATTTTTCTAATTTATTTTTAAATGGGACATCTTAAAAAAATAATAATACAAAAATGTGAAAAGGCAAAAGAATTAATTAATTATGGCACAAAGGAAAAGAATAAAAAATCACATACATTGCATTTGCATAGTAGTAGCTCATGAGTTGTTCTATACAAGACAAGATAGAGATGATCCAAGCATCGCAGTTCACGAGATTCTGACCTACACACATGGGAAACCTATCAAGGCGAAGCTGCGGAGAATGAAGACAAAATAGATCAAAAGGTATCATAACCAGCTGAATGCCATTGATGAAAAGAGAATCAATGCTCCATACAAAATTCAAGTTTACCAGTGGGGACTAGCTGAGTGCCTCAACTAGAAAGTGAAAGACAAAGGTTTGAAAGAAGGAAATCTAGTTTTGGAAGAAATCGAGGCTCCCATTCATGATCCAAGAGGAAGTTCAAGCTAAACTAGGCTGGACAGTACATGCTCAAAAAGATCCTATCTAATGGAGGCACCATCTTCATGGACATGGACAAAAGCAAATTCTCCCATTCTAGTAATCTGGATCAGCTGAAACGATACATCATCCAAAAATGACACCTACATTTCATTTCTATTTTTCATGCATATGTATTCAAAACTATGTGGACCTGATTCTCCCTAAAAAATAACTGACAAAAAAGTGATATAATGGATATGTAGGCAACCCATCTAGAGTGTTGTCCAAATCATAATACAAAATATTTTGTTTGCATCACATTCTCATTTTCTTTATGCCTAGTATATCATTCACTTAATTCTTTTGCCTAAACAAAAAAAATCAAAGAAAAAAAAAGAAGCAGGAAAGAATGCTCACTATGCTAAAAACCCAAATGGGTGGCTTAGGCAGAAATTAGAGCAAAAATAAAAGATATCTCATTTAATAGTGATTAAATCTTGTAAAATACAAACCCATCATTCTGACAAAAAGGATAGCCCTTTCAATATCCTCTATAGCTTATCTTGTATCATGCAGTCCTGTCAACCTGCAAGTATTTTGAACAAAAAAGTAAAAAAGGTCATGTCTGAAATCATGGTCTAGCCAGTCCTCCTCAATCTCCTAAGGTGCACATCTCTCATGTCCTCATTAGAATCAGAGTCCGCCATAATCTCCTCAAATGGGCACACCCCTCCTCTAGATCCTTATAGCTCTCTTTGCTGCAGCAGTAGAAGTACCAATAGAATTAGAACTACTCACCACAGTAGTATAAGAAACCCTCTCTTGAGTACCAGTAGTTTTGAAATTGCTCCTAAAAAAATCCTCCTCGACATTTCAAAAAACTGCAGTATCCCTTTGTACCCTAACTATAGTAGTCTTTCTCTGAACCACCACTGTAATATCTTTCTACTTTCACCGCCATCACAATTTGAGTAACTATTGCAATTTGTGGTGTCGCACTTCCAGTGGATCCTTAAGTTTCCTTCAAAGAGCGAGTTATCTCTTTATCTATGTTGCAGTCCTCTCGCCACTAATGACATCTCTTACAGCCCATCCTTCCTCAGTTGCATCACCCTTAGCAGGGTAGCCTGGTACTCTCTCAATTAGCCAAACCACCTATCATACCTCCTTATAGTCCTAAGTGAAATCTTAAAATAAATACCATTATAACTCTTTAGTCAGCCACCACCTGATAGCTCTAGCAATGGGAGCTATGATTTGTATAGACTCCAAGAAAGAAAAACTGAGGGCACATCCTGAGTATGCCTCATCTGCCTTAAGACCCTCATCTCCTAGTGGAAAGTCATTCAAACCAAGCCCAACAGGCAAACTGCTCAACACCCATGGCCCGCTGTCATGAGAGATCTAATCCTTTACCATTAGTAGTGCTAAAAATTTAAAATGTGTCCTCCAAAGGTAAGCTACAAGCAACCATCCTATCTGATCTCAATAAAGCATGTGTAGATTGAAAAGCAAGGGCCACCACCTGAAAATGATTCATCAGCCACACTTCCAAGATAACCCCAAAACCTAAAGCCAGACATCCACAAAGCACCCCCAACAGAAAGGGTAAGAATAGACAAATTTTTTTCTCACCTGAGAATAATTTGCAAGAAAGTCCTTTTCTCTAAATCCTAAACAAAGCAATCAAGACTCAGTGTCAGTATGGCTCTAACCATAAAATGCCTCTGCTTCATCTACCACTCTGGCATCACCCTAATCAATAGACTTGTATCTGACTCTCAAACAGAAAACTAAGGCCATCATCTTGAGTCTCCACCCTCTCACATCTCCCTAGTCATCAGGATTATGAAACTTCTCAAATCACAATAGTCAAATGCACTTGACCATCATTAACCACTATCTGGCCTGCAACATCCTGAGGCAAGTCTAAAAAAACTCCTGAAAAATACAAAAAATGCCAAACTCCCTAAGAATGGACATAGCTCCTTCTCTGCAGTACCAAAACAGAAAACCCAGGCCATCAGATCACAAAAATCAAGCCCTCAAAAAAATCTCAATCTCCTCATAATACCACCATGGCAACTATCCCATACCAACCCAAATTGAGTTTCTCAACCTTGTCAAGTTTTTTCAATTCATAAATGCATGTCTTAGCAGGACACAAAAGTCACATGAAAATTTTCATTCACAAAGCAAATGCTTAAATCCAACCTTATGCATCCATGCAATCATTCATTATAGGCATCATCATAAATCATGCATGGCATAAAAGTCAAGCAAAAGGTCTATGAATTATGAAACATGCACATGCATCATCTGTATACCAGCATCTATGCAATCATCTGCAATCATGCACCATCATGCACAAGCTGAGCCAATAGCCTCACCGACATCTCCTAAAGCTTATCAATACTTCCTCAAAGTTGACTGACACCTCTTAAAGCTAACCAGTATTTCCTTAAAGCTGATCAACACCACCTAATGTTGAGCTGTGCTTCTTTGAAGCTAAATGATACCTTTTCAGATACTAATCAACGAAGTGTGACTTCCAAAGTCCCTTTACTCCTGGCAAAGTTCCTTCGAGCCTTCCGAAGGGCCCAACCACTTACATTCAGAAGCCTAAGTTTCTTTAGCACAATTAAAATCTTTTCAAAATCTATCGAGCTGACTCGCCATAAACCAAGGCTCTCCTCCTATCAAAATCTTTTTAGAATCTCTTAAGCTAACTACCATAAGTCGAAGCTTTTCTTATAATGAAATCTTTTCAAAATCTATCGTGCTGACTCGCTGTAGGCTAAGGCTCTCTTTCTATCAAAATCTTTTCAGAATCTCTTGAGCCAACTCATCATAGGCCGAGGCTCTCCCTTTATCAAAGACATTTTCAGAATATGTTGATCCAACATGCCATAGGCCAAGGCTCTCTCACCCAAATCTTATCAGAATCCCTCGAGTTGACTCACAATAAGCAAGGCCACTATCTGGCCTGTAACATCTTGAGGCAAGTCTAAAAACACTCCCAAAAAATTTAAAAAATGCCAAACTCCTTGAGAATGGACACAGCTCCTTCTCTACAGTACCCAAATAGAAACCTCAGGCCACCGGATCTGAAAAATCAAGCCCTCAGAAAAATCTCAATCTCCTTATAATACCACCATAGCAACTATCCCATACCAACCCAAGTTGAGTTTCTTAGCCTTGTCGAGTTTTTTTTCAATTCACAAATGCATGTCTTCACAGGACATAAAAGTCACATGAAAATTTGCATTCACAAAGCAAATACTTAAATCCAGCCTCATGCATCCATGCAATCATTCATTATAGGCATCATCATAAATCATGCATGGCATAGAAGTCAAGCAAAAGTTCTGTGAATTCTAAAACATGCACATGCATCATCTGTATACCAGCATTTATGCAATCTCCTCATAATACCACCATGGCAACTATCCCATACCAACCCAAGTTGAGTTTCTCAGCCTTGTCGAGTTTTTTTCAATTCACAAATGCATGTCTCGACAAGACATAAAAGTCACATGAATTTGCATTCACAAAGCAAATGCTTAAATCCACCCTCATGCATCCATGCAATCATTCATTATAGGTATCATCATAAATCATGCATGGCATAGAAGTCAAGCAAAAGGTCTATAAATTTTGAAACATGCACATGCGTCATCTGTATACCAGCATCTATGCAATCATCTGTAATCATGCACCATCATGCATAAGCTGAGCCAATAGCCTCATCGACATCTCTTAAAGCTGACTAGTACTTCCTCAAAGCTGACCAACACCTCTTAAAGCTAATAAGTATTTCCTCAAAGCTGATCGACACCACCTAAAGTTGACTTGTGCTTCTTTGAAGCTAAATGATACCTTTTCAGATACTAATCAATAAAGTGTGACTTCTGAAGTCCCTTTACTCCTGGCAAAGTTCCTTTGAGCTTTCCAAAGGGCCCAACCCCTTACATTTAGAATCCCAAGTTTCTTTGGCACAATCAAAATCTTTTTAAAATCTATTGAGTCGACTCACCATAGGTTGAGGCTCTCCTCCTATCAAAATCTTTTCAGAATCTCTTGAGTTGACTCACCATAAACTAAGGCTCTTCTTACACTAAAATCTTTTGAAAATCTGTCAAGCTGACTCGCCATAGGCCAAGGCTCTCCTTCTATTAAAATCTTTTCAAAATATATCGAGCCAACTCACCATAGGCCGAGGCTCTCCCTTTATCAAAGATATTTTTAGAATATGTCAAGCTGACTCGCCATAGGCCAAGGCTCCCTTACCCAAATCTTGTCAAAATCCCTCGAGTCGACTCTCCATAAGCAAGGCTCTTCCTTTACCAAAATCTTGTTAGAATCTCTCGAGCAAACTCACCATAGGTCGAGGCTCTCCTTTTACTAAAATATCTTGTCCAAAATTCTCTTCCACCCATAAATGTCTAGAAACGGTCACCTAGACATCCATGTGGTTCCTTTTTCCATCTCTTTTTTTAAATCTATCAATGTCACCCATAACTATCTAGAAACGATCACCTAGACATCTATATGGTTCCACTTTCCACATTTTTTACCCAAATCATCTTTACCTCTAGCATTAAGGCTAAACAAATAGCCTTAATTAAGATTTACCCAAATCTTCTTTACCTCCAACATTAAGGTCGGATAGATAGCCTTGATTGAAATTTACCCTAGATTATCTTTATTTCCAACATTAAGATCAGACAGATAACCTTAATTGAAATTCACCAAACCTTCTTTATCTCCAACATTAAGGCCAGATAGATAGCCTTGATTGAAATTCACCAAACCTTCTTTATCTTCTAACATCAGGGTCGAACAGATAGCCTTATTTGAAATTTACCAAGACTATTCTTGCATCCAACGTTAAGGCCAAACCAATATCCATTGAAAAAACCTCATTTATCCCAGAGGCATCCTCCCAAAGGACCTGATAAGAATACACAAGCCTAAAGTCTGACATGGCACCTCTTCCCAATGTTCACTATCATCAGAATCACCTTTTGTTCAAAGCCAGTTCTAATGAGGGGTAGCTGTGAATCCTTATTTTAGCACATCCAAAATTAATTATGAACTCTTTAAAACCAACTGAAGTATTCTTGGCACAATTTGATGCCTTTCCTATCCTAATCGGACCTTTTGTATCAGACAGTGTTTTTCCAAAACCGACCATATTTTCTCTCAGACTAACTGCTCAAATGTTCTAAAATTAATTTCGAGCCTAACAATATAGATCAGTAATTTTTTTAAGCTCTATAACTCCCGAAAACTTATCTAGAAGCCTTAAAAATAGACTAAAAAACTAACTGGAAAAGTGCGTCAGAAATAAGGGCACACAAATCAACGCTGTACTAGCAGAGCTAAAATGCCCAAAACGCCCTTTTTCTGATTTTTTAAGTATTTTTCAACCATATCCTTTTTGTCTTTTCACATTTTCACTTCTTAAATCACCTTCACCTCATTTTTCTATAAATAGCCCTTCCATTTCCTCATTTCAAACATACCTTGAGTTAGAGTTGATAGCTATCCTCTAATTTCTCTCTTTTTCTCCCTCTAACCACTCTCTAATTAATTAATTAATCTTTTTAATTAACTAAAACTCTCTTTTTTAATTAAAATTAATCACTCAATTAATTAATTAATCTTTTTAATTAATTAATTAATCACTTTTCAAAATCAAATTAATCATTTTTCTTAATCCACCCTTCATTCAAATTAATTAATTAATTTTTTTAATTAATTAATCCATCCATCCTTTTCATCATATTAATTAGTTAATTAATCATTTTAATTAATTAATTAATCTCCCAATCAATTTAGTCATCCAGTCTTGATAAAATGGAACTTCGGTCCAGTAAAACCCTCTGCCCACTAAAAGCTAAGGTATCAGCCTTTTCTTCTCAAACCCAAATCAAATCAATCAATTTGAACAACTCCTAAACCCCTCCGCTTAATCGTGAAACAAACTACATGGGTTTTGATCCCCATTCAATGGGGTACATAGACACATTTAGAATCTAAATCCAAACCTCAAATCCAAATCCTAATCAATCTCATTTCCCCTCTTTAATTAAATTTGTGGATGTTTCATTTTAATTTTCTCATTGCACTTATACCATGCTCATGCATTAATCATGATGTTATAATTTTCATATAACATTGTTCATCCATGAAATTAATTTTTAAGTCAAATTAAACTTAAGAGCCAAATTTAGATTATTTAAAATTAAAAACCTAGTCTTTGAACTCAAATTAGTTCGAGGCTAGTGATTTTATCTTTAGGTAAATTAATTAACTAAAATTAATGAATTAGAGTCACAATTGGATTTTTTTCTTAATTTTTTCATTTAAAAATAAATTAGGGTGGTGACTCCTAAAATTATTTTCAAAATCAACCAATCCAAACCCGAGGGTTTCATCGTCAGTCTAAATCTAAATAAGCATCCCGATTTCCTCTAACAGACCTGGCTAGTGCTTGGGCAAGGTCTCATAATTTCATTTTTTATTTATTATCTCATTGTTCATTAAAATCACTTCTTATGATATTATTGTGGTTCTTAACATGCTAGAAAAACTTAGATAATATAGTACGTGAACATTATAATGTCATAATTTGAGCAGGTAAGTCACTTAATCACATTGAATCTCTTCCAATTTCAATTTAATTTCACTATCACAATGCTCACTAAATAAATATCTTATGGCACCATTGCTAACTCTAATGAGTTAGGAAAACCTCGGATATTATATTTTACCCCTTATAGAAAATTTGTCCTTGAATTTTCAAATCAGGTACTCTTTATTCATAAGGTAATTGAAAATGCTTAAGTTATATATTTTAATCGTTTTCCCATACATCTTCATCGTCTCTATGAATTCTCCATCATTTTCTTGCTATCTTAATTATTCAAATTTTTCTAATAATTTCTCTTTAATAACAACTTTTATAACATAAGATCCATTATGATATTTATGTTATCTCAATTTTCTAAACCATCAATTATATAATATCTATTTTCTCACTTGTATACTATATGTCTATTACCTCATGTCAAACTCATTATGGTCATAAGAATTCTTAGGATAATATAAATACTTTAGAGTTTCTCAATTTCACAATTCTTTTAAACACTTCATCCTGCATTATAATATTTAAAGCACTATACAAACTTATTATTTCATTCTAAATTTTTACAAGAGTAAACTAACATGACATAATCTCATGTTTAGTGGTCATGGTGACTCAATATTCATTACAAATTATATGTATCACTACTTTAGATAAGCCATTATCATTTCTACTTTTCACTCAATATTGAAGAGATTTTTCCATAATTAATCAATCTTTAATCATATATGTCCATAAGGAATTAATTATTTATTTTTATCAAACTAAATTTTTGATCAATTCATTTTTTGTTAAAGATTATTCGACAACTTCGATTATTTTATCATCTTTTGAACACATAATAAATATACAGTATGTGCATACTTATTTATAATTGAAAAGCATAACAAAGCTCACCTTAAATCTTTCATTAACTTATATGCCCTATCTCCACATACCAATTTCAAAATTTTACATCAAATCTTTATAATTCTATAGAATCTCAAATCAGCATATAAGTATTCTTAGATAAACTTATACAGTCAGATATATAGTTATTTCTTTGTATACACAATTCATCTTTGTCATTCCCACTCTTAGGAGTATTATCCTTTACTTCAATTTAGAAGTTTGATTCTTTTGCACTTTTCCTTAATTTTCATCAATTGTAGTTCCTCATCCTTTAAGTCTTGCATTTTGCTTGTGACTTTCAATTTCACTTGGAGTAATCTAACAATATTTATGCTTCATCTTCCTTTAATCATAGTCCTTTGTTAGGCAATTATTTCTAGTTTCTTAATAATAGGTCTCATAATTCTATTCCATCTCGTACTATACTCTTTTTCATTTTACTTGGAAAATTTGTCACAATAAGTCTCATATTTTTGTACTACTATTCTAGTACAACTTCTTTTTGATTCCTCATATCCTATAATTTGATTTCCTCTTTCCTCTTCCTAAAGAAGATTCATTTATTCTTTAATGAAGGTCTTCCTATTGAGCTTAATAAAGCACATATATTCTTTTAAATTTCAAGTTCTCTTTGTAATACATCTAATCAAACTTAATCATTATATATGTAATGTACTTCAATTTCAATTCTTATTGCCATTTATATTTATGGATTCCCTTCTCCTTTACTTGCTTCCCTTATTTGATTATCAATTTATTACTCACCTTTCTTTCGAATTCTTGACTTATATCTCAATAAGTACAATGGAGAAACTTCACTTGGTTGATGCCATCACTTGTATATTCTAACATGGTTATCTAGATCTTTATTTCTATTACTCAAATATATGGCCCATCTAAGATCCACAAAAATTTCTAATACTTATATTATATCTCTTATCTCCCTTTCATTCTTTGTCTTTCGATAATTTTGGGCATCCCAATTATTAGACTCATGTCAACTTTCCTTTTCCCATATCCATGTTCTTATTTCAATTAATTCTTTTTCTTCTTACCCTATTATTTCAAGCCTTTGTTTGAACTATGGTTATCTTGAAATACTTTCTTTTTTTTTCAATTTCAGTATGTCATTCTCTGTATGAACTTATCCTCTTTATTTCTAGGAATGATCCCTAGGAAACTAATACTATCAATTTTATCACTGGTCGAGTGGCATTAAAGGATATCTATTAGAGCACCTATGAGCGAAACTATGCCACTACCATTATAAGCCTCTAAATGAAGGGCCAAACTTCATTAGTAATTTCTTCAAAAATTAAGTTCCTTATCAAGTAGTTTTTATTGTTCATTTTGCTTCAATATGCCATAGAGTGTAAGAGTCGAGTGAGCTCTTTCACTTTTTGGGCACTAAAATTGCCATTATAGCAATGGAGGAAGAGACATCTATTTTCTTAACTATCTTGTTTCATCATGTTATCTCTTTAACTAGCGAGATTTCTCTTTTCCTGACTCCATATCTAATGATGGATCTTATTTAGTTTCCCATTATGAGGCATTGTCTTAATTGAGTAGATACAATTTATTCGTCATTTTAGCATTTAACATTTGAATTAACATTTCAAGTCATGCTCTCACTATAGCGAATGTTCCCCCTGTATAATGTTCCCCACTATAATGATAATTATAAGTTTAAATGCAACATTTATATTTCTATAAGTTATATCCTTCTTAAAATTACACATGTCACATTACATCACTCTTTATGCATTTCACATCTATTCACTCATTCCTTAATGCTTTCACATTCCCCTTTCTCTAGGTCTAATTCATTTGGAACATACACCATCCTCATTAAATTTTCATCAACTCAATTCTTCCATATTCATGTGTCTTTCACACTCTTTAAATTTTGGATCACTCTTAAATATATGCACTTCTTATTCTTAATTAACATCAAAACCATCACTTTAACCAATCGATTATTACATTAATTAAATAATCCATTAGGAATAGTCTTAATTGCAACATCTTATTGACTAATTTTTTTATCCAAATATTCATCCTATTTGAGCTAAACTTTTCCTATCATTCATTTGTCTTTATAACTTTTCCCTACTTGCCATTTTTTTTTTTTTATAATCGTATCCTTATCAATAAAGTCCTTTATCCAAATTATTTCATTTCTTACATTACATTCTCTTTAACACCTATAATCTCCTTTACCCTATGATTTTTTGTGTGTTCCACCTTAAAACTCAATCCATTTCACACTCACTTCATTTAGTTACTTTCAAAGTTTACCAATTCTTATAACATCCCTTTTAACTTATTCAATTCTATCTCATCATCGATTCAATTTCGTCATAAAATATTTCTCTCGAATGAGGTTTGTCTAATTAGTTAGATTCATAAACTTCTTTTATGTCATAACTTTTGCTCCTTTAATTCTTTTAAATTTTATACTTCATTATTTCCCCTATTCCTCATACGTTCTTTGCCTTAGCATTCACTATTTCACCTTTCCACATCACACTTAGTTTACTTGGCCACATTTAAATTGTTTTTTTTCCCCTAACTTCTCCAATTTTATATCCATCTTATTTTACAGCTTTTTTTTTTTCTCATTGTTAACTCATTCTCAATATAAGGCATTTTGTCCAAAATCGATCCATTTATTTACACCAATTCGTTGTTAGCTTATACTAATCATTTTTAAGTCAAACCTTCCTTAACTCCTTACTATCTTTTTTAAAGACTGTTCCTTAATTATATAAACCTTCATGTAATTGATAATTCTATGCACCTATCTTTTGGAATGATCCAGAATTAAATCACATTCTACTTTGGTCCTTCACTGACCTCACGGTTTGTCTCCTTAGTGTGTTCGAGAACTTTCTAGTGGGTCACCCATCCTTAAATTTTTTTCCTAAGTCCAGCACATTCAAGCTTGAGGTTTTCTCAAACTTCCTAGTTACACATACATAAACACTTTTCTAAAAGGTGACATAAACACATATGCGATTAATCACTTGCTTCTTTAAGTACAAAGTAATCTTCTTTTAGATCATACTAGATCAATATTCTTCCTTTGACTATACTTAATATTTACATAAGTGACAGAGAAATCCTTGTCTTTCTTATTGTTCTGGTCTACAAGGTAGCACCTAAGCCACAAATTTAATAATATCGTTCATTTAGTTCATACTGTATACTTTTAAATATAAAGTGTAATAAATTTATTTCATTGTCATACTAATCATTACTAAACATTGTTTCTCTTTTTATGGCATCAATCACAAACATCATTTAACAATTCCATATAATTCACATATCAAACCCTTGTCACATATAAGCATTTTATATAGCATAACATTATACATATCCGTCATTGATCTAAGTTAGACCAAAACTTAGTCAATTTGTCTTTCTGACTTGACATATCAAATTTAGAACTATTCAACATGTTTTTAGGTGTTCATTCCATAAATATAATTCATTAAAAGATCTTAGATTCAAAAGTCCCTTAAGTCATGAAAAGCATTCCTGAATCGCAGGCACTATATAAGATTCGCGACTGAGACAAATTTAAAGGACAAAACATCAAATTGGACCTCGAGAAATATTGTATTTCATGACCTCAATTGTGACAGTGACTTAGCATATGATAAGGAATTGTGACTGCAATTAAGAAGTCTCAATCACAACCCAGATAAAGCAAATTCTAGCTCCAATGGATAGTGAACATCCCTTTCTTGGTGTACAAGGGAAAACATCAGTCATTCCAAACTTTTGTACAATAGTCACATATTGTACAAATACAAAAGGACTATTGCATTATATCAATTATTTTCCAATTCATTGTTTACTATATTTACATATGGAACATTTTCGATACCCAAAATCTAATCAAAATATATCTATGCAAAGTCCAATTGCATTAATTTCCAAAGCCCCTCTCACTATTATTATAAAACTTGCCTAAGGATATCTCATATCCTAAAAATTACACATACTCTAGCATATGCAACAGTAAGCATATTCGTGTCACTATTCACATTACATGAAATTTTCATGAAATCACATTTAAGTTTTCTCTTAGTTAACAGTTGTTGCGCATATACATCATAAGCTCGAAGAATTTAGTATACTGTCATTATTGTTCACATTTTATAAATATTTTTCAGAACATCTATTGCAATAAACCATATCAATAATTGGCAATTAAGTATAATAAGAAATTTATTCCTAATAAAACACGTATACATGTTCATTTATACACTTTTACACATATATCGGTCATTTTCTCGTATGCACATTTTATCCTCATCATCTCATTTCCATAGCATATAGCTCAGTCACATGTATCATTCAAATCACGTTATTATTTCTTTTTTCATAGTCATTATGCATATACTAGACATCAAACTAAAAGTGTTAAACTTTTATGAGTAGCACAATCTAAACTTAACAATAAACTTCAAATGACAAAAAGGAATTCCTATGCTCCATGGTTTAACATATAACCCATAATACTTATAAAGCCTAGATTAGATTTAAACCTTCACTCTGATAGCATCTTTGTCAGACCCATTTTTAAACTGTGATGGTCCTAAGGCATAAGGAGACATAAAGTCATCTAAATTCGTAAAACCCAATTTAACTTATAATTCTTTACCATTTACCATGTTGACTCTTATCCCAAGATCGGAATCTAATTTCCTTTTCTTATTGCCTGTTAATATTTTATCATTTTACATATTGTGAAACACTCATTAATACCATTTGCATATTCATCTCATAAAATTTCCCAATTAGTATCTCATGTCATTATCCATATATTCATTACTTAATGCACTAACATAATAATAATTACAATATAGTTTACAGTACAAATAAATCTGATAACTTATTAGTACTAAACCTTTGGTAACCATAGAGCTCTAAAATAATGGTCTTCATAGTCACATAACCAAAATCCACAACACCCAAAATTAGCAGAGCAATTTTTAAGCAGAAGGACAAGGCTTGGAATTTACCTTGCTGACTCATCAACTTGACCTAAAAAATTTAAACAACTAAGGAATGAGATAAAGCTCAGTGAGTACGTAATAATATAATATAAGGGAAGTATAGGGTCATTATTAGGATAGGCTCTTTGTGACAATGGAGCGATGTTAATCAAAATTATCATTATGAACCAATTTCTCATTTAAGACGGGAATAATATCTTTAGTAAAAATGATAAATTCTTAGAAGAGGTGTGCTTCTCACTTGTAAATAAAAGAATCACCCTAAGCCTTGCTCACTCATGCATATCACATTATGCGTGACTAATTAGGTCTTATGGTTAGGCATTGCCCCAACAGAGGTTGGGTATGTGCCTTACTCACAGGCTTATACCAAGTGCACAAGATCTGATGTATTATCCCACATCAAAAGAGTATTTTTATTTGTCAATAGGCATCAATGGAAAGGTTCATATAAGGTTCACAATAAGGAATCCAACGATCATGTTATGAAATCAACATGAAAGGTTCATAATGGTCAAATGCCATAAAGAAGTATCATATCCAATGACTTAACATTCAATAGGTAATTTATGCTGAACATGGAATTAGGATATTTCAATGAAAATGATTTGATCAACAATGATTTATAGAATATGGAATATATCGTATTATATTATTAAGTACTTACCTTGAACTCTTTTTTTCCTATTTACATTTAACTTTGATGCTGGTAGTGCTCATCACACTCTTGGACAATATCCTTATCCTTGTCTTTAGATTCTACACATTTTGCTATGTCATTAGATTAAATTTAGCTCAACTTGGTTAACACTTTTACCTTGTCCATTGTAGTACTAACTTATTAATTTAAGGTCAAGACACAATATACATATATATTACTAATTTTAACATTTTCCCTTAGTTGCTTTTCAAATGGCCACATATATTCACTTAAGGAAAGATAATTCCTTTCCTCCCAATTTCCCATTTCAACTTCATATTATTCAATTAGAATCAATTTAAACGATTTCTAATATTTAATAGGATTAATTCCACTTTCACTTTCCAATTTCATAGATGAACTTAATTTATTAAATTTGAGGAAAATTATTTCTATCAATTGAATTTCGAAATTAACATCATACAAATCATTTACATCATTCTTAAGCTTAATTGCCTCATCAATTTCATGAATTCAAGTTCAATTCTTAAAATTCCTAAATTGGTCCACAAACCTTAGCATTTAGGAAAAACCATTAATTTCCCATCAAACCTCAAATTGGTCATAGATTCATAAAATTAATACTTAAAAAATTAATTCCCATCAATTAATTGAGATTGAATCACTTCAATTCATAAAACCCCAATTCTTCCAACTTTGGGTAATTTTGGGAGAAACCCATAATTCATTATCAAATCTTCAAATTAATAATAGATATATGAAATTTGCATGATAATGATCCTAGATGATCAATCAAACATTAAAGACGAGTATTAGAACACAAGGTTTCTCTTTTAGCTAAGTTTATGCCTTTAAAATTCTCAAGTTTTGAAATAAGCCTCCATAATTCAATTTAACACTTCCAAACCACTTTTCTCTATCCCAAATAACCTTAGATACCTTCAAATAAAATTTTGATCACTTCCTTTAGTTATTTCATTAAAGTGGTTGAACCCCCTCCCTTTGTGAGCTTATGTGATTTTCATGCTTCCTTTGCTTCTATTTACATATTTAACCTTAAATTCTTAAGCCAATTTCTCATATTTAATCAATGAACATCCAAAACAAACATTTTCTATTTATACCCCCTTTTGGCCCAATTGTATTAATGGAAAAATAGAGAAGTTTTGCAACTATAGCATCAAAATCATTCTTAGAACAATGAAAGGAGAAAATGAGCTTAATTTCTTACCTTGGAAAACTATGATTTTGAGTTTCTACATAGATGTTCATATGGAGAGGTTTTTCTTTAGTTGGTGGGGAGTTTAGGTGTAGAGTTTGCCAAATTATGAAGATGAACACAAATTTTATTTATATATGAAATGTTGAATGGTAAGTATTTAATCATCTCAAATCCAATGGCTAGGATTTAATCACAATGGATGGCTATGATTTAATTAAATTGAATGGCTAGGATCTTATCTAAGATGATGATCTTAGCTAAGTTGATAATGTTCTTCATATGTGTCACATCCCAACCTTAGAGATATGACGGTCCTAGAATATGGGGAGACATAAGGTCAACCATGCCCGTAGAACCCACTTACATATAAACAAATCATGCTAAGGATCTTACAAAACCTCTTACAATAACTCGTTTAAAATATTTAAATGAATACCTTAAATTGCGAAAGTCTAAAATAAATCATTATATATAAAATCCAAGAGGAAAATAATATATATCAATAAGTATCAATCAACATTCCTGGAGCATCTAATGACAAGACTTCATAAATAAGTATTATTGATAACTTGGACAAGGAAGCGAAGTAGAATGCTTGAGCCATCACCTTGCCTCCTCACATTTGCTCACCTGGAACCACACAAGGAAAAAGGGGTGAGATAGATGATCTCAATGAGTAAACGATAAGGCACATACATATCACATATTCCTTTGAAAAGGAAACACATAGCTTATACACATAGTTCATGATTTATAATTCATGAATCAAGTTACAATTTAGCAAGGGTTCAATTTGGCAAGTTTGCAGAAATCACACTTATAACTTATAAAGAGTGAAAGCTGTTACTCTATCACTCGAACTTATAAATGAGAGGTGGCCTTATACCAAATTCCAACTCCTATCACTTATAAGGCATGAAGCTGATTAGGCTCCACGACTAGAATCGCCCCTTTCTAGCTGAGGTGGATACACTACCCCTATCCATCGGGTTAAGACCATGTGCACAGGTTCTAATGATTACCCGCATCGGCACGAGGATTCTACATAAAGGGTAAAAGGTACCATAGCTAGAGCTAATAGTAATCACAATTAACAATATCACATAAGGCAACAATAACATGTATTCCAATAACAATAGTGGTTTAGCTTTCAAACAAAAGATACAATGATAGTGTAGTTCCAGAAAGAATATAAGTTAGGCTATTAGTCACAAGAAGTTCTCATTGGATAAACAAACTAGTTTTGGACCAAATGTCCTTTGGCAACCTAAGCTTGACAAAGAAATCATATAATAATATTTAGAATGGAAAGAACTTGGGTTTCAAAGATCACAAAGGCTCACATAACATGATATCACATATTTGTAACATAACAAAATGTTACTTGCACTTGTAACATGAACATAGTGTTTACTCACCTTGAGGTTCCTTTGCTCCTAGTATACGTAGTCCTTTTGCACTTCTAAAGCTCCTCAAACTCTAACATAATATTTGATTTAATACTTAGTATTTATTTACTCATGATGCTCTTATCCCATAACTACCCCATGCTCATATAGCATACACATACACTTAGAGTCCACACATAGGTATACTCGTCACTTGCACATAACACGTTGACTTTGAAAGTCATGCATACTTAGGCCTTATAGGCTCTCTTGATATCACATTACAATCACATTAATACCTTTTTAAGGTCATCACAATATTATTACCTTAATATCATTTCACTTTAACAATCATTTTAATACACTTTACACTCCCATACATGTCAACTTAACCATTAACCTTTCAAGTGTCATGCTTAACTCTTATGATCCTTTTTATTCAATTGTCACTTTATCAACTCAAAAAAATGTATTTATTATCAAGTCATCATAACATCTAGTTCCATATTTCCCAGTCATATTTGTATTCTAATCACAATATAAGGTTAAGATACCTTAAGTATACCATAATGCATTTAAGCTTATCTAGGATCATACCATTAACTAACATGCAATTTTATCATTTATTATACCTACACACATGTCAATAATCATCAAAACACATCACATAAAAATTTTAAAAATTAGGATAAAAAGATTCATATAGGCTGAATGCATTACCAAGGTAAAAACTAAATTCTTCTTCTTTTCGTACTTTCTGTCTATTTCATAAATATGTAAAAATATGGTTTGAATCAAGATTTTTCATGTAAACACAACAAAAATCATTTTAGAATTTAAATCCATATGAATCAGCCACACATGGTGTTGTTTATACATAAAAATTCAACTTTTGAATTATAGAGCACAAAACCATGAGTTTTCTTGTTTTCGGTATATTTCGGTCATTTCAGAAATATATAAACAAGTTGTTTAAACTATTATTTTTCATTCAATCATAGCAAATATCAGTTTAGAACACATCCATACATGATTCAGCAACCATAGATAGGATTTATATAAAAAAAAATCCAAGTTTAAAGGCTTAGGTGAAAAATCATGCGTTTTCACGCTTTCCGCGCTTTTCGTTCATTTCAGCGATAAATAGACACATGATTCAAATCATTATTTTTCATCTAAACAAAACAAATATCATATTAGAGCACTTTCTCATACAAATTGGCAACCATATGTCCATTCAATAATAGAATTTTCCAACTTCCAAGTTCTAACACAAAAACCTTGAACTCCTTTATTTTTCGAAACTTTCCGGTTATCACAGAAATACTATTTAATCCAATATTTTCCATCAAAACAAATCAAAATCAGTTTAGAAAACAACAATAAACAAATCCCCCCCCCCCCCCCCCCCCCCAAATGATGTTTATGCATAAAAATTATGATTTTAAGTTATAGAATTCACCTTTGGAGGAATCTCGCAGAAAGAATCGTGTTTTCGGTAGAAAATAGATTTTCTCTCCCAAAAACTCACCCAAACAGAATTAAATCTGTAAAAATCAGTAATCAACCAGTTCAAAATAATTTTCCCATAATTTATTTCATAGAAATCAATTTAAAAATCGAAAGAGAAGAAAAACTTACGATTATGGTCAAGAAATCGTGAAACAGAAAGGTGTTTTCTTAATTTCGGTAGAGAGAAATATTTTGAGAGGATTTTTCTACCAAGATATAGAAAGAATAAAGTGATGGCTGCTGGAATTTTTGTCTGGCTGAATTTTGGTAAAGTGATGGCTGCTGGAATTTTGGTCTGGCCGAATTTTGGAATATATATTAGGATGTGGGTACAATTTCCACTAATACCCTTAATGAACTAGGTTAGGAGGATTTTTGTGTAGTAGGCTTTTGGATATTTGGGCTTTTATTTAAATTTTGGGGCTGAGAAAAATTAAAAATAAAAAGAATATTTTTCTTATTATTTCTGTAACATTTCCCCCAAAAATATTTATTTTGAAATATCTTAAAAATACTCATAAGATTATTTTATGCTTAAAAATTGTCTTATTCATGAAAATTCATTTTATTTAAAATAAATTCTTTTATGCAAATGCACTTCATGTAAATCATTTATTTCATAATAGCAACTCATTTTATGCATATTAAAATTAATTTAATATGCCACATACTCATCAATCACTTAGATCACTAATTTTCACACAAGCACACACTTAACCTTAATAGTTCTAAATCAAGCAATTTATCACGAAAATTCCTAGGGTGGGTGTGGGTTGTTACATATCCATTGGGTCAAGACTGTGTGCATAGGTTCCGATGATTACCCACATCGGCACGAGGATTCTGCATAAAGGGTTAAAGGTACCATAGCTAGAGCTAATGGTAATAATAATTAACAATATCACATAAGGCGACAATAACATGTATTCCAATAACAATAGTGGTTTAGCTTTCAAACAAAAGATACAATGATAGTGTAGTTTCAGAAAGAATATAAGTTAGGGTGTTAATCATAAGAAGTTATTGTTGGATAAACAAACTAGTTTTGGACCAAATGTCCTTTGGCAACCCAAGCTTGTCAAAGAAATCATACAATAATATTTAGAATAGAAAGAACTTGATTTTCAAAGATCACAAAGGCTCACATAACATGGTATCACATATTTGTAATATAACAAAAAGTTACTTGCACTTGTAACATGAACATAGTGTTTACTCACACTTGAAGAATGAATATGATGTTTACTCACCTTGGGGTTCCTTTGCTCCTAGTAAACGTAGTCCCTTTGCACTTCTAAAGCTCCTCAAACTCTAACATAATATTTGATTTAATACTTAGTATTTATTTACTCATGATGCTCCTATCCCATAACTACCCATGTACATATAGCATACACATACACTTAGAGTTCACATATAGGTGTACTCATCACTTGCACATAACACGTTGACTTTAAAAGTCTTGCATACTTAGGCCTTATAGGCTCTCATGACAACACATTACAATCACATCAATACCTTTTTAAGATCATCACAATATTATTACCTCAATATCAATTCACTTTAACAATTATCTTAATTCACTTTACACTTCCATACATGTCAACTTAGCAATTAACCTTTCAAGTGTCATGCTTAACTCTTATGATCCTTTTTATTCAATTGTCACTTCATCAACTCATAACATGTCTTCATCACCAAGTCATCATAACATCTAGTTCCATATTTCTCAACCACATTTGCATTTAAACACAATATAAGGTTAAGATACCTTAAGTATACCAAAATGCATCTAAGCATATCTAGGATCATACCTTCAACTAACATGTAATTTTATCATTTATTATACATACATACATGTCAATAATCATCAAAACACATCACATAAAAATTATAAATATTGGGACAAAAATATTTATATAGGCCGAATGCATCACCAAAGTAAAAACTAAATTCTTTTTTTTCTTTTTGCACTTTTCCCCTATTTTAGAAATATGTAAAAACATGGTTTGAACCAAGATTTTTCATGTAAACACAACAAAAATCATTTTAGAATTTTTAATCCATATGAATCGGCCACACTTGGTGTTGTTTATACATAAAAATTCAACTTTTGAATTATAGAGCACAAAACCATGAGTTTTCTTATTTTCGGTACTTTCCGGTCATTTTAGAAATATGTAAACAGGTTGTTTAAACTATTATTTTTCATTCAATCATAGCAAATATCAGTTTAGAACACATCCATACATGATTTGGCAGCTATAGATAGTATTTATACAAAAAAATTTCAAGTTTAAAGGCTTAGGTGAAAAATAATGAGTTTTCGCACTTTTCGCACTTTTCGTTCATTACAGTAATAAACAGATACATGATTCAAATCATTATTTTTCATCTAAACAAAACAAGCATCATATTAGAGTACTTCTTCACACAAATTGGCAGCCACATATCAATTTAGTAAGAGAATTTTCTAACTTCTAAGTTCTAACACAAAAACCTTGAACTCCTTTGTTTTTCGAAACTTTCCGATATCACATAAATATGCAGAAATATTATTTATCCAATATTTTCCATTAAAACAAATCAAAATTCAGTTTAGAAAACAACAATGCATAAATCGCCCCCCTAGTGAGGTTTATGCATGAAAATTGTGATTTTAAATTATAGAATTCACTTTTGGAGAAATCTCGCGGAAAGAATTGTGTTTTCAATAGAAAATAGATTTTCTCTCCCAAAAACTCACCCAAACAGAATTAAATCTGTAGAAATCAGTAATCAACCAATTCAAAATAATTTTTCCATAATTTATTTTATAGAAATCAGTTTAGAAATTGAAAGAGAAGAAAAACTTAAGATTACAGTCAAGAAATTGCAAAATGGAAAGGTGTTTTCTTAATTTCGATAGAGAGAAATATTTTGAGAGGATTTTTCTACCAAGATACAAAAAGAATAAAGTGATGGCTACTGGAACTTTGGTCTAGCCGAATTTAGAATATATATTAGAGTTTGGGTGAAATTTCCACTAATACCCTTAATGAACTAGGTTAAGAGGATTTTAGTGTAGTTGGCTTTTGGGTATTTGGGCTTTTTATTTAAATTTCAGGCTAAGTAAAATTAAAAATAAAGAAAATATTTTTATTATTATTTTTGTAATATTTCCCCCAAAAATATTTATTTTAAAATATTTTAAAAATACTCATAAGATTATTTTATGCTTAAAAATTGTCTTATGCATGAAAATTCATTTTATTTAAAATAAATTCTTTTATGCAAATGCACTTCATGTAAATCATTTATTTCACAATAGCAACTCACATTATGTATATTAAAATTAATTTAATATGCCACATACTCATCAATCACTTAGATTACTAATTTTCACAAAAGCACACATTTAACCTTAATAGTTCTAAATTAAGCAATTTATCACAAAAATCTCTAGGGTGGGTGTGGGTTGTTATAATATGGTGTGGAAATAATAAAAATGAATATAGACATTAGTGTAGGAAAAGTGAAAATTCAAGTTAGAGAAGGATTTAACATAGTCAATAATGGTGGCTTCTAAGTCAAATTTAGTGGCTAACTTTCCCATATCAATTTTTCTTGCCTAACCATTTTTATCTTTAGAAAAATTTTATATTTATTCATTCATGGGCTTTATGGGCCACCCATCTAAATGGGCTGGGCCATTAGTACGCAAAAGCCCATTAATAATCTCATATATGCACATTTCATACTTATTTACTTAATAAATTTTCTGTTTCTTTTCTTTCACCGTAGTATACATACTAGGTCAATATCCATGCATTGCACGAAACTTTATAATTTACTCTTTTTTTAATTTTTGAAATAAATTTATATTTTTAATTATTTAATTGTGATGTATAGAAAAAATAATAGTGATCTTATAATGACTATTTATAAAAAATAGCAATTAAGGAACATTCTACTTTGTATGCTGCTAATAATAATTTTAAACTTTTATATAATTTTTAATCATTATAATATCAATTTTTTATTATTTAGATGAAAATAATAGTTTATTTAAAATTATTTTGACGTTCTT
>CANTUT010001849.1:2500-72950 GCA_947687605.1 Reutealis trisperma | reverse complement strand
TATATATATATATATATGTCTATATATATATATGTGTATATATAGATATATATATATATATATATATATAGATAGATAGATATATATATATCTATATATATATATATATATATATATATATATATATATAGATATATATATATATATCTATATATATATATATATCTATATATATATATATCTATCTATCTATATATATATATATCTATATATATATATATATACATATCTATATATATATATATATACATCTATACACACACACACACACACACACACACACACACATATATATATATATATATATATATATATACACATACATACATACATACATACATACGTACATACATATATATATATATATATATATATATATATATATATATATATATATATATATATATATATATATATATATATATATATATATATATATATATATATATATATACAAAGGTCACACTTTAATAGAAAATTCGGTTAGACGCTTCGTTAATTACGTAAGCAATACATTCTAATATATTATCCAGTTTTCCATGCATTTCCATTTATCGTATGTACGTGTGTATATATATATATATATATATATATATATATATATATATATATATATATATATATACATACGATAAATGGAAATGCATGGAAAACTGGATAATATATTAGAATGTATTGCTTACGTAATTAACGATGCGTCTAACTGTATTTTCTATTAAAGCGTGACCTTTGGTGTTAAAAAGACGTCGGCTATATTTACTCTGAATAGTAGACGAAATTGTTATATAATGATGACTTGCCTCTAAAGAGTGTAATAATTTTCCCTTTGAACTAGGACTTTACCCAATTGTAATAGAGAATACAGAGACTTCTAAACGTATATCTCGGTTTATGATATTCCATCATAACTCTGCAATTCCCAACCTGGGACTCCAACACAATAAACAACAGAAACAATCTAATCACCAAGCTATAATAAAAAATAATCTTAATAACGCCGATTAGCTTATTCATGATTCAAATTTATAGTTTGTCAATTCTATTAAAATCGTTCCACTTATATTTTTATAAAGTTCACATAAAATTAATTTATCATCTTAAATCTGTTTACAATCCAAATTCATAAAATTATCAATTTTCTAATTAAATCTAATGAACTTAATATTAATTCAATAATAAATGAAATTCAAGAGTATCAGATTTACGCACGTAAAATCCGATCTGAAAATTGTTGAAAATTACATTGAAACTGCGAGATGAAACATTAGTTGGTAGTTCTGGAGACGAAATTAGTGCCAACTTGTTCACCTCGACGTCAGGAACTCAAAAACAATTAGGCGACCTTACCAATAACCATTGGTGACCAGGAAACTGAGCTCAAAGATTCAGTCACAAATTTTTTGATCTCACTCTTTGATGACTTTCAGGGGCATTGCAAGTACCATCTTGAAGCTTGGGACTAGAGGATTACAATGCTACCAAAATCGCTGTGAAACGTTGCTGAAATCGACTGAAATCACTATTCAAAGCTTCGGCGCTAATGGAATTTCTCTCCCCTTGTGCGCTGTGCTTCGATAGTGGTTTCTGTCGCTTACACCTCCCTAGTGGTCACCTGTTGATGGCCTTCAGCTTGGGGTGGCAGTGCAAGCCACCGCCAGCAAAAGACAACCAGCTGCCCTCTCTCTCTCAAGGTCTCTCTCCCTCTCTCAAATCGATCTCTCCCTTTGCTTGCTTCATCCCATTTCAGATTTTAGCTTTTTTCTTTTTTAATAATAATCATAATGATTCTCATACTAATTTTAATAATTTATTTTAATAATTATAAACAAAATTTCAAAACTTTCAAATAAATTTTCTTAAGTAAAATTTTTTG
This sequence comes from Reutealis trisperma, assembly GCA_947687605.1. Lineage (NCBI taxonomy): Eukaryota > Viridiplantae > Streptophyta > Magnoliopsida > Malpighiales > Euphorbiaceae > Reutealis > Reutealis trisperma. The sequence continues at coordinate 71,077 of CANTUT010001849.1, read as the reverse complement.
TAAATTTTGTTAAACAATTAAATTAATCATTTTCTTCTTAAATTAATATCAAAATAACTAATTAGAATTCACTTAATTAATTTTACGAATAAATCAAGTAATTATATATATATATATATAAAGAAATTATAAATAAAAGTTAACAATTTAGTAAAATAATATATTTATGTACAAAATAAGATTTTATAAAATAAATAAAAAAATCAGGTTATTACATGGGTGATTCGTATGGAGGATACAATAGCGCATAACTGCATAATAGGTATTTGGTTTTGGCTTTGATACCATGTCAAATAGGCTAAGTACAACTCATTCTCAAAAATTAGTTTAAAGAAAAAGAATGTTCAATGCACAGATTTACACTATAAGAAGCCACTAAATTAGGGATGTAAGACAATTCTAAAAAAATAACTAAAAAATAAACTTAAATCTATATTTAAAAAGACACATATTTTTATATATCTTATTGAAAACAAAAACTAAATATAATAAAGAAAAATGAACTTCCATCGACTGAATAAAGGTCTACGATGACTTAAAACAATAAACTTAAAAAAAACAAAGAAAAAAATTTAGAGAAAAAACGGCTACGATTTTCCAACCGACATTAAAAACAAAATATTTAACATTGAATTATAGGACCTAGAGACTTCTTTTCTATCTTTGTTTTGTTAAAATGTGTTTTTCATTAGAGTTTGAAATCGAGAGTTTACTATTCTAAAATAACTCCAATATCAATAAATAATACTAAATTAAAAGTGGATTCATCACAAAATGGTATTAGGGATTTGGCAAAAAAAAAAAAAAAAATGGTATTAGGGATCACTTTATATATTTGCTAAATAACATAAACTACTAATTAGTTTTTAAGAAAGTTTTGTTTTCCAATTTTAATTTATGGAAAGTCAAATAGGTAAAAATAACATTATGGGACTAAGAAATAATTTTTTTCATTTAATAATTTTTATTAAGTGGATGGAAACTTTTATACTATTGGATTGAGAAGTCAAACTTAAACTCAAAACTCATATTTTTTATAAATGAAGTAAGTGAAGAGATTAAATTATTTCTTTTTGAGAATAAGGAAATTATAAAGATTAATGTACTTGTTACATAAGTTTTTTTTTTTTTTTTATATTTTATTGTTAAGATTTTAATTATGGAATTTGATTATAAGTTTTTTTTATTAATTTACTTTTTCAATAAGAAGCTTGAATTCACAATCTTACAATTTTGTATAAAATGTACATTTTTCCTTTCTTAACATTATGCCTTCGGCAAATTGCCTTTCCACACGGGCTGTTCATCTTGCAGATAGTACCTTTTTTTTTTTTTTTCCCTACGATCTTGGAGATAGTACTTCATGGACTACTGTGCCGCCATTTTCTATTTTTGTCATCATGCAGCTCATGATACTTCTGGTGTTTCTCATTGTCAACTTAGAAGATAAATCATTTTCTATTTTCATTTTATTTTCCAGTTTGGGTCGTACAGATGATTCTCTTTATTATTTTTATTTTTTAATAAAGTTCGATTTTTTTTTAATGAAGTTCGATAGAAGATAAAAGTGGCAGGTATTTAGAGGTATTAGTCTAGCAGAGATTCCCATGGCACACTTTGATCTTCTATCACATTTAAAATAAAATTTCAACAAATTCTTTTATTAAATACAGGAGTAGTAAAGAGTTTTTCCTTTGTTTTCATATCAATAAAAATTGTTTATAAAGTTTATGCTTCGAATAAAATTAAATATCTTGTTTGAATAATTTTTTTAAATTATATTTTTATCTTCAACTTCAAAGTTTTAAAATTACATACCTAATATTTTTTTTATTTTAAAATATTTATCATTTTAAAAAAAATTTTTATTTTAATTTTATTTGTAGTTTTAAAATTTTAAAAATGTATTTATTTTTTTCAATTTTACTTTCTATTTATTTATTTATTCAATATTTGCACTAATTATTTTTATTTCTCTATATTAAAATCAATAAAAAATATTTTAATTTTTTTACTTTAAAATTATAATAACTTAATAATTTTTTTAATTTATGTGTTGAAATTTTAAAAAATAAATATTTTAGGTCAGAAGAAATATACAATATAACTAATAATGATTAGAAGAAATATAATAATAATTGGCCCAATTGAAAATGATAATTTCGCAACTTAACAACGTGTATTCTCACATCTCCTTCGGCTAGAGTACCGTGAAGTTGAAGAGTAGACTTATTTAAGTTAGTCTAATCTGAATTTAAAAAATATAAAAAAATTTTAAAATTAAATATGTCATAATTTTTTTATTTTTAACAAATGGATATGTGGATAAATTGAACTTAAATTTAAAAATTATCAAATTCTTTGAAAACTGGATTGTCTGACTTGTAATTTTTTTTTATAAATTGCGACTTGAAATTTGAACATATCTATTGAACACAAGAAGGAATCTTGACATGGGAATGGAAAAACTCCAATTTCCAAATGCAACAATTTTATTGCCTGGTATAAAAAGGTCAGAAAGTTGCTGATACGACTACCAGTTGTGGTCCTTTACTCAGCAGATTCTTAACACGGGGCAATACATCAGCGTTCAGACAGCCACCGGCATCCGCCCCTTTTTCGGTTAACAGAAAAGTTTGGACAAGTCGATACTGAAATTCGTTTGTTACAATTATTATTATTATTATTATTTATTAGGACAAGTTGTAACATTGCTCAGATGTTCTTTCTTTTAAGAAAAAAAGAAAAATAGTATTTCTTAGATACTTTATTCACATTGCGCGTGTATAGTACCCACCAATTTATCATGTCTCATATAATGGACCCTATTTTTAATGCGACTACTCCTCTACATTTCATCATTATGCATCAGCCTCACTAAAATGCACACTTTTTATTTTTTTTAATTTGTTATTTTTTATTACTGTAGATCTCTTTTCTCCTAAATCTTTACTTTTTTTTTTTAAATCACCTTGGATGTATTTTTTTTTTTGAAATCACTTATTTTCTAATTATTTAAATAACAACAACAACAACAATAATAATAATAATAATAATAATAATAATAATTATTATTTATAAGTTCATTAAACATTACTTATAAATTTATCAAATATATAGTGTAGGTACATCATTTGTGAACTGTAAATTTATCAATTATACTAATATTGTAATTCACTGTCACGTAAATTTATATATGATAAGCTGTACATTCATTAAATATTAACTGTAAGTTTATCAGTAGTACGTTGTAAGTTTATTAAAAATTTACTGTTAAATATAATTTTTATAATAATCACATTGATAGTTTATAGGTAATATGATCATTAAGCATTGAAAAATAATGAGCTTGTCATTGATTTTAATGAACTTTTAATTATTCTCAAATGAACCTGCAGGTAATATATAATGAACTTACTACTTTTATGATTATATTCGTATATGATTGTTTTTTAGAGAGAAGAAGCACACTGATAGTTTTTTACTCAATAAAAAAATATCATATTTATTTTGAAAATCACAAAAAATAAATAAAAAATGATGAATTTTGAAGAATCGTTGTCGCATAATGACAATATTGATGATACGTATTGACGATTTTGATATCTTTGCACCAATACTGAAGATTTTATAGTAAAGAAAAAATAAATCAAAGATTTTGCAATAGAATGAACTAAAAGGACTTGTAGAGAAAATTTTGATTTGAAGGTGATTTCATTTTTGCGTGACAAAAACAAGGTGAGTAAATTTTTTTATAAAATGCGCCGTTTTACTCTTGAATTCATGATGGATTATGGTCCCAAATCTAACATATAATTTACTTTTATAAAGGGTTCTAACCAATACACAAAAATAAATAAAAAGTTGCAATAAAAAACACAAATTATAATTTTAACTTTTCTTTTTTTTTTTTTTAAAAAAAAACCAGTTATATAAAGAAAATATGGTATCTAATTCTAAGAATAGATCAACTGGAACAATTTATTGATTAGAATTGAATTTTTAGAATATTTGAGCGGTGAATTTTTTCTTTGATCAATGAGAGAAACTGGACTTTGATATATATATATATATATATATATATATATATATATATATATATATATATATATATATATATCGATTTTTTCTACTGTAAAATCTAAACTCACCATTATTATCTCTTTTTTATTTTGAGATTTTCATTTTCATTTTTTAAATTATAAGTCAAATAAAAATTTTACTTATTATGCAATTAAATTATTTTTTAAATAAAATTTTATAAAATTATATTTAATTTTAGTATTAACAGTGAACTTAATTCATAAAGATATTATAATTATTTATATAAAATAAAATAATTATTTTATATTATGAAATAAATTGTGAAATTAAAATAATTATTTTATTTTTAATCTATTTTATTTTTTAAAAATAAATATTCTATTTTGCTAACTAAATATAACCTAAAATTTTAGGTTTACATTTTTACCATCTTGATTGTTTCTCGAAGACACTATAATTTGTGCTGCTTGGTCAACAAATACGGTTAGATTTATATTTAAGCCAACTTCTTTATCTTGAAATAAAAAATCATTGTATAAAATTATTCTCATATGTTTAGACAAGAACTATGTTTGATTGAGATCACTGATTTTCTCCCTCAGTGAGCATAAAGTTAAAAAAAGAAGGAAAAGGTTAGTGTGCACCACGCTCGCCATTGCATCTTGGAAAGAGAATAGCTTGGCAAAGTAGGGTTAGGTGAACAGGTTTGAGGGGCTTAATCTCTAACTCTAATCATCATTAATTAACTAAAAACTAACCATGGTTAAGAAGAAGTTGGAGTATACTGTTAAGAGTTCTGTTTCTTTGTGTCACTACTCACCATTCACTCATCACTATCACTCATAGTGAGCAAGTGAGTGAGGTGAGAGTTGAGTTTTCAGAGAATCAAATGCCTTGTACAAAGATATCCCATTTGTTCTTGTCTGATATCTAAACTCTTAAAGGGAAGAAGAAAGAAAAGAAAAAGGAATCAAATTTCCATCAAATCAAACTTATTTGGAAACATCAAAAAAGAAAAGCAAAGCAAAATTTCTGTTAATGCCACTCTCTGTTTCTCTCTGTTACATAAGGGAAGAGAATAAGAAAAGCAGAAGAAGAAGAAGAAGAATCTTTGGTCCCTATCTGTCTAATCCAATCTTCAACTTGAAAGGTAACTTCTTTTTTTAGTTTCTTCTTCACTGCCATAAGTTCTTGAATTTTGCATGCCACTTTCTATTTACCCATTTCTGCCTTTTTTGAGTTCTCTTTTAAAATACTTAATAGATTTGAGGCTCTATCTCTGTTCAGAAGTTTGTTTATCCAATAGATGAGAGCTGGGTAGGTTTATGCATTTGAAGTTTTTGAGCTATTCTGATCAATCTTGTTGTATTAATAGGCCATCTTGATTTTGTTTCATATTCTGGGTTTCTATGGCTAGAGATTGGATGTTATTTTGGTGCTATTTTTTGTTGTGTTTTATCAGATATAAGATATGGGTACTTCTCATTTCTTTCAAAAATTTATTCATCTCTTCAGAATTCAGTTGTTTTTGGAGTTTTTGCTTAAATCAATATATATGTATGTACATATGAGTCTTTGCTTTTCTCTCTTCGCTTTGTTTGAATTTATTGGTTTGCGGAGAACATGAGATCTATTTTAAGAGGAGAGCCTCAAGTCACAACTGGTAAGATTCGTAATTTTTTGTGCAGCTGGTGTTTCTATGGTACGTCTATGGTCGTTGGTTCTCAAGTTCCATTCCTGAGTTGCCAGTGGAATTTAAGAAGCTTTATTGGGTTTTCAACGAGCCGTTGTGTATATTTTGCGCTTTAGCTAAGTTCTATGGAAGGGAATGTGGAATTTTTAAGAATAATCAATTGGGAATCTTAAATTTATAGTTTCTTAGCAGTGTATCCCAAGAATTCCTTGCATTGTTTGGGCTGATTCTATTTTGTATGGCTGTTCCTTTTTCTTTTGTAGACCTTGATTTTTGAAAATCTGGATACAAGACAAGCAATATAGGTTTGAGTAGACCTGAAGTTCCTTCTCCCCCCTCATAATGGTTTCAAGGTCCTATTCAAACCTCCTGGATCTTGCTTCCGGTCAGTCTCCAACTTTTGGTCATGAGAGGAAGAGACTCCCACGTGTAGCAACTGTTGCTGGAGTATTGTCTGAACTGGATGATGAAAACAGCAATAGCGTTGGCTCTGATGCTCCCTCATCTATCTCCCAAGAACGGATGATCATTGTGGGAAACCAGCTTCCTCTTCGGGCAAATCGAAGTCCAGATGGCAGTGGAGAATGGTGCTTTAGCTGGGATGAGGATTCACTTCTTTTACAACTCAAAGATGGTCTTGGAGAAGATGTAGAAGTTATCTATGTTGGTTGTCTTAAAGAAGAGATTGACCCCAGTGAACAAGATGATGTAGCCCAAATATTGCTTGAATCTTTCAAATGTGTCCCGGCTTTTATCCCTCCTGAACTTTTTAGTAAATTCTATCATGGATTCTGTAAACAACATTTGTGGCCTTTATTTCACTACATGCTCCCTCTATCACCTGATCTTGGTGGCAGGTTTGATAGATCTCTGTGGCAGGCTTATGTTTCTGTGAACAAGATATTTGCAGACAAAGTAATGGAAGTGATTAGTCCTGATGATGATTATGTGTGGGTTCACGACTACCATTTGATGGTTTTACCAACATTTTTGAGGAAGAGATTTAATAGGGTGAAGCTTGGGTTCTTCCTCCATAGTCCATTTCCATCATCTGAAATATATAGGACACTTCCTGTTAGGGATGAACTTCTAAGAGCACTTCTTAATGCTGATCTTATTGGCTTTCATACTTTTGATTATGCAAGGCATTTCCTCTCTTGTTGTAGTCGGATGCTTGGTCTTTCTTATCAATCTAAGCGTGGTTACATTGGGCTCGAGTATTATGGACGCACTGTTAGCATCAAGATTCTGCCTGTTGGGATACACATAGGCCAGCTCCAATCTGTGCTAAATCTTCCTGAGACAGAATCCAAGGTTGCGGAGCTACGTGATCAGTTTACAGGTCAAACTGTTATTCTTGGTGTTGATGACATGGATATCTTTAAAGGAATCAGCTTAAAACTGTTGGCCATGGAACAATTACTCCTGCAACATCCTGATAAGAGGGGTGAAGTTGTTTTGGTTCAAATAGCCAACCCTGCAAGAGGCCGAGGAAGGGGTGTGCAAGAGGTTAAATCTGAAACCAAAGCCACTGTGAGGAGGATTAATGAGACATTTGGAAGACCAGGATATGATCCAGTGGTTTTAATTGACTCCCCACTCCAGTTTTATGAGCGCATTGCTTATTATGTTATTGCAGAGTGTTGCCTTGTTACTGCTGTAAGGGATGGGATGAATTTGATACCTTATGAGTATGTTATATGCAGGCAAGGAAATGAAAAGCTGGATGAGACATTGAGGCTAAACCCATCAGCCCCAAAAAAGAGCATGCTGGTTGTTTCAGAGTTTATAGGATGCTCCCCATCATTGAGTGGGGCAATTCGAGTGAATCCGTGGAACATTGATGCTGTAGCTGAAGCTATGGATTCTGCATTAATAGTCCCTGAGCCAGAAAAACAGATGCGGCACGAGAAGCACCATAGGTACGTGAGCACTCATGATGTTGCATATTGGGCACGCAGCTTCCTGCAGGATCTTGAAAGGGCTTGCAGGGATCATGTGAGGAGGAGATGCTGGGGAATTGGATTTGGTTTAGGTTTTCGGGTAATTGCTTTGGATCCAAATTTCAGGAAACTTTCAGTTGAACATATTGTTTCAGCTTATAAGAGGACGAAGAACCGAGCAATTCTTTTGGATTATGATGGTACAATTATGCTTCCAGGTTCAATTAGTGCCTCTCCTAATACAGAGGCTGTTGGAATCTTAAACAATTTGTGTAGAGACCCTAAGAATGTTGTTTTCGTCGTCAGTGGAAAGGACAGGGAAACTCTAACTGAATGGTTTTCTCCTTGTGAAAAGCTTGGGGTTGCAGCAGAGCATGGTTATTTTCTGAGGTACACATTGTTTCTGTCTTGCTTTATCTATCTTGTTTTGATCTTGCTCTTCCCACTTAGATACGTAACATTGACTTTTAGATTCTCAATTTCTCAGTCACTGGCCAAGTTTCAGTTGCTGGTAGAAGATAAAAGCGACATGTGTTGGCCTCTCTATATTATTCTGTTAATTTGCTATATAAACATGATGGAAGTTTTAATTTTTGTAACATTTCAAACTGCATAAAACTCATATCTAGAAAGTTAAAATCTCAAACGTAATAAAGTATGTGCTGAGTAACTCGGCTGAGAAATCCAAAATTAGTTTAATGCTTGAGTCCTAAGTGAGCTTGCTCATGTTAAATGACCCAAATTCAAGGATACTTGTGATAATTTTGGAGTTTATAAATATATAACTAGGCATTTTATGTTGCTCTTGTTCTGGAATTAGTTATTTTGGCTGCTTGATTAGAACAGAAAGTATTCCATTAAAATATTGAAAATACTTGTGCAATTAATCGAAGGTCATCTGCAACACATTCAATTGTTATGAATTTCTACTGGATTCAAGCGTGGATAAAGGCTACTCTTTCACATCAATAACCGATATTGGATCTTAAAGAAGTCCCAATTATTACAGTGGAATAAAAGTTGAGTTTAATCTTCATGTGCAGGCCAAATCATGATGCAGATTGGGAAACATGCGTCTCTGTGCCAGATTTTGATTGGAAACAGATTGCTGAGCCAGTAATGAAACTATACACTGAAACAACTGATGGTTCTACCATTGAGGCCAAAGAGAGTGCTCTAGTGTGGAATTACCAGTATGCAGATCCAGATTTTGGCTCTTGCCAGGCTAAGGAGCTTCTAGATCACCTAGAAAGTGTTCTTGCAAATGAGCCAGTTTCTGTCAAGAGCGGCCAACACATTGTAGAAGTTAAACCTCAGGTTAGTGCTACGGTTACTTCTTCCCTATATTAATGATATGATTGTTAACTTTTGCTAATGCTTGACGTTTTCCAACTAATCAAAGGAGAGAAGGAGAAATTAATTAATCTGTTGCTTGTTCAGGTGTTCACATCATCTTAAATCACTAAGACCATGCTGTACTCATCTTGTAGTTATGTTATGGTTTTTATATCAGTGTATGTGACCTAGGTGTATGCCATTTTGCACATTGGCCATACATTTGGTTGATGCACATTTCACTATTTGTTCCTATCTATCATTGGCGCTCTGATGGCAGGCCTAATCCATCTATTGCAAGGTGGACAGTGAGCCAATAATTTATATGCATTGATTTAATAATGTGCATGATAATTGGTAAATGTTCAAATAGAAGTTTTTACAATTTAATATAATGATTTATGAATCAATAGTGAAGTCTAGGAAAAATTATTGCACAAAACATGTCTTTGTTGAATTAAAGCAAATACGCCTAAAAGTTATTTGTGGTTATTATGAGAGAGAGAGAGAGAGAGAGAGAGAGAGAGAGAGAGAGAGTTATTTTGTATTAGTTTGCATACAGTTTGATACCTACAGCAAACCTATTTGTTTTTGCTCTCTGTTTGATTCATCATCTGTGAGATAGGTTATTTAGTTTTTACACATTACTCTTTGAAACTGATGATAAGGGCATCTAACCTAGGAATGTTAGTAGATTGGTATTTTGGTTCAGGGAAAAAGTTCAAACAAATCACAATTTATTTAATGAGAAGCCCTTACCAAACGAAACTGAATGATGCAAAAATCAAAATCAAATAGCTTTGGCTTGACCTGGTTTGATGTAAATCATGTAAAAAAAAAGCTCCTATTTTATCTTGATCAGGTTTATGTATCTTGTTTTGGTTGTTCTCCCTTGTGTTAAGATTATTGCTGGTAATATTGGAACATGGATGATGTTGTACACTGTACATTATTATTATATTATTTTTTTACGTGCTTTTAAGAGGGTTGGCTGCAGCTTGGACTGCTCCTGTGTTTTAGATCAGACATCTGGATGTAAACTGACCAAATCTGAATGGCAGCCAAAGCCATCAATAAGAAAGGCCTCAAGGCTGAGTTGTTTAGGCTAGTTGGTTTGGATGAACCTTAGTTTTTTTCTTTTGGAAAAGTTCGTTAATACTGTCATAATTATTATAACGTGGCTCGAAAACTTGGCCTAAAACACATGCATTTTGATGACACCAAAGTGAGCTGCTGCGTTAATTTAACTGGATAGATGGTGAGATGGGAGTTCAAACTATAAAGTCTTAATATATGAGAAATACAAAATACTTTTGCATTGATTTTGTTTCTTTTTTATTGAATCACTGGCAGGTTCATATTGTTGATCTGGCTTGTTTTAAGAAGTTCATTGTGGTACTCTATTTTATATTATTCCCACAAGTCCTTAGGACATTAAAGATGATACTTTTGAATGCATTGGAGGTGGAGGGAAAATAATGTACAATCAATGAGTCATTCAATTACGCAAATGGCTACATTCATATCAAGTCATCTTTCACATTATGTCTCAGAAATGAAAGAATTTCTGGATTCCATCTACATGGTTCTCAAGTGTGAGAATGAGTTAATCTCAGCTTTCTCATCGATGAGATTTTAGCTCTTTCTCCCAGTTTCATTTTCCTCTTTTGTAATCATGTTAACAGAAAAGCCAATGCAGTGGCTCACTCCCTTCCTAGACTTGCTTTAGACTTTTCTGGGTTGATGATTTGGATTGAGGATGCCCCTCCTTGCATTGATGCCCTTGTCCAGATGGATGTAGGAATGAGCTATATGACTAGTTTATTTTCTTATACTAGTCTAGATTTTTTTATTTAGAAACTTTGAAATGAGAAAGCAAGTATTTGGTTTTGAAAGAACAACTTCAGCTATTGGCTCCTAGTGTGACCAGTTAAAAGTCTCAAAGGCTGCGCTGAAATTTTGGCACCATATCAACATATCCAGTAAATACAAGTGTTGATTGCTACTCACTCTAGAGACTATGGTTGCAATAATTTAAAGAAACAAGGGCAATTCTTCTATAATATGTGCATGTTCTGGTGTGTGTAATAATGGGTTCAATTCCTCAATGTCGAGAAAAGCTCTCTTAATCTTGAAAATGAGGTATAAAACAATCATTCATCTTTGATGTTATTCCTTTTTATGTTTTTAAAATGCACAATGAATTTGGAGTTGATAGTGTTATATGTCAATCAATGGCTTGAATAAGTTCTTAGTGCACTACAAATGAGATACGAATGAAGTTGATGTATGGGGAAAACCGAAAAGGCTAGCTGACACATGATCTGACCATAGTGACCATTGACAGTCTCGTTTGAGGCATGGCTATTTGAGGTTGCAGCCTTCTGATTGGTTAATAATTTGGAAGAACTTTATTTTCCAGAAGATTGCTAGGAATTGGAGGCAGTGATATAGGCTGATGTCAGTCTTTTTTTGGTGGCTGTAGCAATAAATTATCTTTATAATGGTTTTGTTGTGACAATGTTATTATACATACATCATGTGCAAACTGCAGTTAATAATTAATCTTTTGCTAATAATCCTAGAAAATTTGGCCGTTTGTTATTTATAAAATCTTCCATTAGCTGGGAATTAGTTATAATTTCACCTTGTAGTTGTACAATTTATAAATCTTAATTTTTTGTCTCTCTACTAGGATCCTCTTAATTTCTGGTGGTCCAGTGTAGCTTGAATTCCAAATTTTTAATACTTACCATGTTTTGTTACCACTTTGCAGGGTGTCAACAAAGGCCTAGTGGCGCAGTGTCTCCTCGAAACAATGCAACAAAAGGGAATGCTACCTGATTTTGTCCTTTGCATTGGGGATGACCGATCAGATGAAGACATGTTTGAGGTTATAATGAGTGCGAGGTCAGGCCCCTCTCTTTCTCCAGTTGCTGAAGTGTTTGCTTGCACTGTGGGCCAAAAGCCCAGTAAGGCTAAGTATTACTTGGAAGACACATCTGAGATTTTGAGAATGCTGCAAGGCCTAGCTAATGCTTCAGAGCAGGCTGCCAGAAGTACTCCTCAATCCTCACATAGAGTGATAATTGATAGAGAGTAAATTACAGTATCTCATTGCACCGAGCCTTCTTTGTGTTTATTGGAATGTTCTATTCTTTGAGGATTTCCTGATTTCCTGGGCTTAAAGATTGGGGTAAAATTGATGTTTGGTGGTTTTAGGTCAGTCTGTCTGTTAGATCCAGACAGGTTTGTCTAAATTCTATTGCACAGTAATTGTAGTTTTTATTGCAATTTGTAAGAAGATAGATTGCAGTCTCTGTTGTAGTCTCTGTTCATTTCATGTGCTTTTGCTTTCTTTGGATGATGGGTTTTGGGTTACTGTTATGTCCTCAAGGCTTAAGCAATCTGAACCTGCAACTGATCTAACTAATAAAGTGACTTCTAAAATTTTCATAGATGGGGAACAATGAATACGAGGTGTTAAAAGAGAGTAGAAAAAGGACAATAATCGTTTTTCTGGGTTACAAACGGTGCTTAATTTGATAATTTTTCGATATCCATTGTCAATAGGTCTGTTACGGTATATATAGATATGATTCACCTGCAGATAATTATACAGTTAGTATTGTTGAAATAGGTTTATTTTACGTGAATATATATATATATATATATATATATATATATATATATATATATATATATATATATATATATATATATATATATATATATATATAATTTGCTTGGGGCTGACGATGCATGGAATTCCATTAAAACAAAGCTGAAATGTTGGCAACAATAAAAGGAACAAATAAAATCTTAAAAACTTTACGAAAAGTATTGGTGTCGCGGCCTGCGAACAAGCAGTGGGTAGTGGAAAATAAAAAATAAAGAGTCCCACTTATTTGTATAAGCTAAAGTTGTTGTATCAAAAGTATGAGAGAACAATAATATAATATGTAATACAAATACGTACATGTTTGAAAGTTATTTTAGGAAGTTTACTCTTTTAAGTGGAGTACAACTATGATTAATTTCTATAATGATATTTTGAGAGCCACTTTTGAAACTTCATCCCTTTTTTTTTTTTTTTTTATTTTTTTTTATCTTCCACTCTAGATTTAAGTTTTTATTTTTTATTTTTCCTTTTAAATTAAATATTAAAAATCCATACTATAATGTGTTTTCAATTTACTTTTCAAAATTTAATTATTTTGTTAGTATGAGTGATATTTAGAAACATATAATGAGAAAAAAACTTTTAAAAGAAAATGATGTTTAGTGCAATTTATAAGCAATGAAATTTTTTGTAACCTAATTTTATGTTTAATTTATATATCAAATAATAAATCATCCATGCAATTGAACTTTTATTATTAAATATAAATTATTTTGTCTTTGATATAAATTAATTTTGTAATTAATTAATGTTGTTTTTTAAAATTATTTCAAGCTTTTTCCAAGTAATAAAATAGCATATTATTATTACTACTTATTGTAAGAATAATTCAATTAACAAAAATATTTGAAATGATTTAAATATTTGATGGAGAATAATATTATGATAAATATAAAAAAATAATTTGTTGAAAGGAAAGACAAATCCTAAAGCACTGAGAGCAAAACTATCAATTGAAAGTTAAGTTTTAGAGTAGACCAAAAATAAAATTTAAAGAAAATATCAACCTAAGCTAATCTATTTAAACAAAGCTTATGATTTTGATTGCACAAATATCATAAATATATTTTAAGTTATGCTATAAATTTAAATAGGCTATATGTAAAGACAGTTGTTAATATTGTATGCAAAGTAAAGTAAGACAGTTGTTAATATTGTATGCAAAGTAAAGTAAGTAAAATAACATATACTAATTTCAATATTGCAAGAACAAGTGTCGTATAATAAGAAGGAAACTGATAAATTTACATATGAGATGACATAGTATACAACTTCTAATATAATATAATGAATTAAAGCAGTTGAGATGCGATCTTTTCCTTTCTATCCGGCCTTGACATAATCAATGGTTCCTGTGTGAATCTGTTATTGAAAATAGTAAAATCAGTAAAATATATTGTAAAATTACTAAAAATACTTTTTTATTTACCATAAATACTCCAACAAAAACATACTGTACCATAAGAATTAATATCCTACGAATGAATATATATATATATATATATATATATATATATATATATATATATATATATATATATATATATATATATATATATATATATATATATATATATATATATTGATCTTCTAGTAGCAAAGGAGTTATGAGAATTTGTAAGTTATGTGAATTTTAAATGTTCAAGAGAAATGTATCGCATAGAATAAGACATTCTCTTAAATGAATATAAACTTGGCTATATTTTATAGTTGAGTTGGCGTGCGATCTTTTCCTCTTTATTTACTTGTGTAAACATTTATACTAAATATGTAGAATTTTTTAAGTACAAAGGAGTAAAATATACTATAAAATGGATGTGATATACTGTTTCTATATTAATAAATACAAAAAGTGAATACTTTAAAAATGAACATTAGAGAAAACTTTTTAAAAAATGATTACTTAGTTGAAATTTTTTTATGATAGAAATAATATATGTCAAATTCAATATTTGAATAAACAAATAGCATAAGGAATAAGTCATGCTTTTTGTAAATTGGAGTTGTTGGACACTCTTGTGTAGGACTAAAAATTGGCTATATTTAATAGATTATCATCATATCTATGACATTGAACGTATTATTGAATTGTCATATGATCTTATTTACCTATGACATTGACTCTGTATTTTTCCTTGATTGTGAATCTCATTTTGAGTTCTATTAACTACCAGGTACCCCTTCAAACTTGTTTGTAATGTATTTATATGTCGAAACCTATAATTCATCCATTTCTATTGAAATAGTAAATGCAACAAATGGTCATAGTTCAAGTTGATGATATATTAGTGAACTTGTGAAAATTGACTATATAGGACATGAAGTATACTACTCTTGCGATGTGGTATACCAATCAGATTTGGAATTACTTGTGAAATATAGAAGATATAAGTTATCAAATATACTACTTATGTGATAGAATATACCATATTTTTGCCGTTAAATGTTTTATTTCTCAGGAAGATGAATTGTTTAAATATTTGAATTTCGATACATGTAATGACAGTATGAATATTAGAAATTACATAAAATGCAAAACGGTAAATCATAATCGACAATTTGAATTAGAAAAGAAAAAATATTAATCTCATAAGTAATTCAATATTGTCTTATTAATAGAAGTATAAACATTTCTTTATACTCATTAAAGGGAAAAACATTTGTTAATTATTGAATTCTAGAAGGGAGTACGAAATTTGAAGTCAAATAGAAAATGTTGAATTTTATTTGTAAAGTGATGTTGCTTACTAAATAATATAATTGATAAGTTGCACTAATGGCTATTTACCTTTTCATAAAATAAGTTTATTAATGAGTTGTAGTATGTTCAATAATGGTAAAGTTTCACTTATAATGCAATTGGTTGTTCATATATAATTAATACTATGAAGTTAAAATGAATGTATTTGTTACATAGAATAAGGCAAATGTATTGTGATAAACTTATTGTATGAAATATAATGTTATACTATTCATATATGATTATTTAGTCCAATTATGTGGTTACTTGCATAAAATATATTGTTTTGTAAATAAGATATACTGAATTTTTACAATAACCAGGATGATTAAAATGTATTTGAAAACATTTTATTTTGTAGAGGAAATGGTGCGAGAAGAATAAAAGGAACGAAAAATTCATTGTTATATATAAACCTGAATTTGAATAAACGAATAATGAAAAGCACCATCCGAAGAGTTTTTCAAATATAGAAAAAAACAATATCATTTGGTTATGTTTGTACAATTGAAAATTCAAATGGAAAGAAAACAGAAGTACATTAACAATCATATAAATCAAATCGTGAACAAACAAATGACATCATATGATTAAAAGACTTATAAAAAAAAGTGCATTTTTAATAAAAAAATTAAGAGGCAATGTAAGACAAGGTATGAAAACTATTGCTATGATCCATTATTGATAATAAATATGGACTTCGTTTAGATTAAGCAATTTTTAAATACATGAATTTGATAAAATCTATAGATATTAAATATATGAATTGTAAAATCCATAAACTTTAAGAATTTCACCATTTGGATTGATTATAAAATTGATGCATTGACTAGGGATAATCTTGAAATATTATAAATATATTAGGAACAATCTTGAAATAAAAAGAAATTATCACAGTTTCTCGTATGCAAAAAACAGTAGATTTTGGACTTTTCCACCTAGGAGGTGGGAAAGTAAAACCTTAAAAAATGAGAGATTTTGGAGGGTGAGAGATTTTTCAAAATTTATAGATTTTTGACCCTGTTTTGGCTTGCAAATGGTAGATTTTGCATAAATCTATAAATTTTATAAAATTTCTCATTTAAAATCTCTTATACTCAACAAGGCTGTAGTATTTTTATATGGCAATGCATTGTAGCAAGTGCAAAAGTACTAGATCATTGACTAAAATTATTAACAAAATTGAACTTACTCATTATCACCTTTCAATTATTGTCCCAAAAATTTCATACATATTTAGGTAAGTAATAAAGTTAAATCATTAATCAAATATCAGCTTTGTGTTTTGGTTTACTTAATATATCGTGTGTCAAAATTAGTTAATTAAGAAAAGGGTACAAAAATTTACTTTTGTTAATAAAAATATGATATGTGGAAGAAAAATGTTTTGCATCCGATATGAAAATTAAATGACATTGTCTATTTATCATGATTTAACCGATAAAAGCAAATAATAAGTATTATTATTTATAATTTATCCTTTATTGTGAATATTAAATGTTAGTTAATGATAGTAACAATAATAGAATTTTAAGCATTGAAATTTTAATCCTAAGCTAAGAAGACGTAATTTCCATTGTTGTCAAACTTGGACCGACCCGATACGTCAAACTGACAAACTAGAGGATAGAGTCTCGACTAGTTTAGAAGAAGTCTAAAATTCGGGATGGCTAGACGTGATCGGGCAATCGATGACCCAGTTGGACTGATTAATTTTTTGTGGGTGGGCCAGGCTGATAAATAAATTTTTTTTTACTGCCAAATTAAAAAAAAAAAAAATTCAAATCTAAGTTAGCATTTGACCAACTTATTTTGGCCAGCTTCATGTATGCAGATCGTGTGCTCATACATTGAAGACGTGGTTGGCATCATGGATTTGGACTCTCGCCTCGCGCGATCATGAGAGAGTGTCTCTTTGGCTATTTTCTTAGCATTGAAAGGAGGAGTCTGTCAATGTATATCCCATTCCAACTTTGTATTTTTTCAATGTGGGATAGCTCAATTTTCTCCCTCATTCTCCTTAGCATAAAGTTTATTTTAAACTTCAAATTATCATTCATCATTTTTATTAAACGAATATTCAAATTTATATTTTTTTTATATAAGACAATGCAAATCCGAGTAGAGCTTCCATTACTAAGTAGTGGGACCTAGCCAAATGTGGGTCTCAAAATAGCCATCTAATAGATTAATTTGCCATAATTTTCTCTAGTTAATAGTTTTAAATTCTTATTTCTTATAAGTAATATTCATTAATTGTTTAGATAACATTTGTTAATTTTAATTATATGTATATTATGTTTATTTTTAACATATAAATCTAATATATTAACCAATAAATATAATATATTACATTTTTTGTATGTATATTATATTTATTTTTGACATATAAATAATAAATATATGATATTATTTAAAATTTTGGTTCGACTTCAATTTGAACTCTAACCCGTGACCCTTCGCCTTTACCAATTTTAAGGCTGGGCATGGCTTGTAAACATTGGTAATTTCCTTAATATGGACAACCTAAAAATGCTAATGTGAAATTCTAACACCTACCTATTATGGTATTAGTTTGTATATATAATTAATTGATAAATAGAAGATTGGACTGGCAAATATTATTGGGGAAATTATTCCCTCTACCCATTTTTTTTTTGTTTTATTTACTTTTAGACACTCTTTTATGAAATTTAATATTTTTGCTACTTCTTTTTTGGTTTATATGCTTTTTACATGGAGCACCTAAGTCTCAGTATCCAACGCCAAGGTGCAAATCTTCAATTTATTTTGTGAGCATCTGAGCTCAATATATCCCAGGAGGAGATGGTTACAATACCTTAAACTCTGACCATATAAAAATCAGAGTAAAAAGAAGAAAAGAGAATTTAGGTTGGATTATACAAATTTCAAAGACTTTGTAATCGCATCATTCTTCTTACTTTCCTCCTTTTCTATACAAATTTGAGATCCAAAATTAATACTTTTGATT
The DNA here is from genome assembly GCA_947687605.1 of Reutealis trisperma. Classification (NCBI taxonomy): domain Eukaryota; kingdom Viridiplantae; phylum Streptophyta; class Magnoliopsida; order Malpighiales; family Euphorbiaceae; genus Reutealis; species Reutealis trisperma. The sequence continues at coordinate 52,648 of CANTUT010001849.1, read as the reverse complement.
ATCAAATCTCAATTCTCTTTGTTTGATAAGTGATGGTGTTCTTTAGAAGCATTTCGTTGCTTTCTTGACTTCGTTCTTGCATTTTAATCTCTTTCTTTCTCTATTATTTCATTGATTCAAAGTTTTTTTTTTTTAATTTTTTCCTTTTTTTTTAAGTATAATTAATGAAATATGTGATTATGTTATAGGTTCAAAAATATAATCTTAGCAATTCTATGAGATGGCTTCAAATGCAAAACTCGTTCGATCATTGTATTTATCTATCTCCTCTGCCTTCTGTATCAATTTCTTTTGTGTTCATGTAAATTTTTACGCGTGATATATATTGCATTTAATCACGTAGGGGGCAAGATTGTGTATATGCAAATGTGTTTTAGGTTCTAGCTTTAAAAGGTTTAGTTTATTAATATTTACTGTTATAGGGATTTAATACAAATTTTTATTTTCTTTTCAAATGTAGGACCTACATTCTTAGCTTGAGGAATTGATCCCAAAGCAACAATTTTTTATTATTTGCCTTTTTTAATACATTTCTTTCCTTGTACTAGGAGGGCTCAGTGCTTTATTATTATTATTATTATTATTATTATTATTGTAGGTTATAGACTTTTTTTTTTTGGGTATATATTTAGTTTATTTTGTTTATATATTTGGTTGATGCTTGGTTGATTTGATGTGTATTTTTAGTTGATTTTGTATTATTTTCTTGTTGTATAATATTTTTCTCAAATTTTCTTTTTTATATATTTATTTTTTCTCTTTATATTGTTTTTCTAGTAATGATAATATCAATTAACATTTCTAGTCTTTGTTATTACTAATAATAATTTATTACATTTAAATATAACACATTTAAATTTAAAGAAATGCAAATAAATATTGGATATAAATGCATATTCAGGTATATGTTTGGTTTATCTTATTTATATAATTGGTTGATGCTTAGTTGATTTGATGTATATGTTCAGTTTATTTTGTATATTGTTGTATAATGTTTTCTCAAATTTTCTTTTCTATATAATTATTTTTTTTATATTTAATTTTTTGTAGTGATAATATTATTTAACATTTCTTGTCTTTGTTGTTACTAATATTTAATATAACACATTTAAATTTAAAGAAAATAAATATGAATATTGGATACAAATGATTATTTGGGTATATGTTTGATTTATTTTGTTTATATATTTCGTTGATGTTTAGTATGTAAATTTAGCAGATATATACTAAGCATAAACTCACATATACTCAAAATAAAGTATGAGTATACCATTTTGCGGAAGAGCACAAAAATATAAAAAATTTGCTGAAAAACATATTTTTGTGAAAAAATTGGTCAAAGAACATATTTTTATAATAACTTTGGTCAAAGCATATTGTTATAATATTTAGGTCTTTTTTAGATATTTCTGTAAGAATTCCAATATTATTTGAGCCCAAATAAGACCCAAAATAAAAGATTAGCTTGACAAATATTAGTGGCCCAAATGAAAAGCTTAAGCAGAGAAATATAAAATGCCCAAATAAATGGCCAATAGGCTTCTCTCTTACGGCAAATAGGGAGGCCAACTTTGGAGGGAATCTAATACATACATATATATATATATATATATATATATGGCTACATATAAATTTTTTTATTAACTTATTAATTATTATATAAGCATTTAAGTTATTAATTACTTAGAAATATTTAATTGTTTTAATATTATTTGCAAGCTAAATGAAATATTATTAGCAATAATATTCAATTTTAATAACTATAATTTTACGTGACTATAAATTAATTAAATAAAAAAAATTAAAGTAATAATTGTAAACAAAATATTATACCAACATTTATTAATAATTAGCATTTATCATGATAAATTAATATTAAAACTGAAATGAGTATAATTATGGTCATTATAAATTGAATTTTGCTTACCCTACTCTTTCACTATTTTATAACAAGCCATTTTCTTTTAATTTTTTTAATATGCTAAATCACTTATAGTGGACATTATATTTGAATCATAAATTTATACATGTGATTAACAAGAATTGGATATGACATTGTGTTTAAGGATTTGCTATGATATTGCAACATGAAATTAAAATTTATTTATAAGAATGTCAAAATAATTTTAAAAAATTATTATTTTATTCTAAATTATTAAAAAATTGAGAATATAATGACTAAGAATTATATAAAAGTTTAAATTATTATTAGCTACGTACAAAATACAGTGTTTTTTAATTACTATTTTTTATAAATATTCTTTATAATAACAATATTATTGTTTTTCTATATACTACAATTAAATAATTAAAAATATAAATTTATTTTATAAAAGTAAAAATAAATAAAATTATAACACGGGCATTGACCTAGTATATACATAAAGTAGGCTTAGGTTATTATAGGTTTTACCACGTGGCATTCACTTAAATATTCTCATGCCAAGTGTATACTATATGGCATTTATCTGCTTACCATATATATAATGAATTAGTAAAATGAATGTTATAATTTTTTTTTAGAAGATAAAATATTACAATATTAATGATATATAACAAAAATACATCAAAATAAATGGTGAAAATTAAAAATAAGATATTAGAAAAGTAACTATATAATCTATAATGTATATATAAAACAAGCCTTAAAAAATAATTATTATTATTACTTAATGAAATTTGTAACCTAAATTATTATGACAATTAAATATATCATAAATATAATTATGATATGTATCCTAAATTAAAATCAAAATTTTTAATTGTACCATAATTTAAAAGAATGTGTTACATAAATAATCAATTTAAAACATATATTTATGACTTTTTTTTTTATATATAGTTGTTTTTTAATTATATTATTTTATTAATCAATTATAATCATATAGTTGTGTTATGAGTAATTATTATAAAAAAATTGTAACATAAATCATAAAATAATTTTAATGATTATTATAACTACTAAATATGATAGAAACATATATAATTATGAGTTGTAACTTACAAGAGTTAAATTTTCAATTAATATAGTTATTATTAATTAATGAGATTTGTAACCTAAATTATCCATTTAATATATACACACACACGCGCGTGCATACACACGCGCGCGCGCGTGCACACACACACACACACATATAAATATAGATACACACACACACACACATATATATATATATATATATATATGACTTTTCCTATATGTATGTGTGTGTTGTAATGTAAAAAGAAGGACATGACAAAAGAATGGTATAATTTTTATATTTTTCAAAAAAAGTGTTCAGTTTGATAATAAAGAGGATAATTATTCTTTTGTTAATATTTAAATATTTTATTATAAAATTTTATCCAATTATTTTTTTAATTCTATAGCATAATGGATTTTTCTTTAACATATATATATATATATATATATATATATATATATATATATATATATATATATATATATATATATATATATATATATATTATAATTTATGCTTTTATGAATATTAAAATATGAATAATAAAATGTGTACTTATATTAAAAGCAAATTAAAATATTATTACCAAATGTATCATTAAAATAATAATTTTCGATTAAATATTTTGATGTTTAGTTATACTTAGTTATATTTTTATAAATTTTCTTTTTAATATTTTTTAATTTTTTAAACATATTAATTAAATTAATAAAAAAGTTATGTTGTATAGTATAAAATCATAAGAAATTGATATTATATAAAATTATAAATAAATCGTGCGACACACAAGCATGAAACTAGTATAATTAATTTTCGACATATGAAGCTAGTAAGAAATTCTCCGCATATGGACTATAATAATTTAAGTTTAAGAAATAAAAAGGGCTTTGTTAAACAAATCAATAAAAATAAATCAATGCATATCAATAGGTGTAATTTGCAATTTATAAAAATTTAATGAATTATAAATTTAAAAATTTTGGATGCAAAATTCTTAATATCAAAGTGTCTTGTGGTACAAAATAAAATACTTGTCACAATAATTATTATGAAAGTTGGATAAAGTTGTGACATATGGAGATTGAAATTATATATAGTGTCAAAAATAGAATTCATCACAATAATTTTATGCAAAATAAATTCCTAGCAAATATTTAGTGCCAATGCAATTACATAATATGACAAAGTAATTTTGTCATAAAATTTTGTTGTCACAATATATAGTTATATAAGATATAATTAGAAATTTTTACAACAGTAAATAATATTTATTGCGGCAATATTTAATTATATAATATTTTTAATTAGATGTAGCAATTTTTTATCTGATCCAAAAATTTTGAATCCACTAAAAAAATTAGGGCCAAAAATCTAATCCAAAATTGATCAAAATTTGAAATAATTCGATTAGAAAAGTATGTAACCAACCCTATCAGATCACACTCAAATAAGGCTAAAAAAATTAACATCAAAATTTATTGCAAAATTTATTGTTTAATATCAAGATTTTTACATAGTTAAGGTATATATGTTTAATATAAAAGTAAACTTAATTATTATTAACATATTCTTTTATAACAATAAACTCAATTTAGACTAATTGTCCTAAAGTCCATCTTAATCTTTCTCTATCGATCTCACAAATGACACTAGAATTAGAATCAAGATAACCAAATTTTATGTTAGTGTATATAGATAGACACATACACACACACACACACAGAGAGAGAGAGATGTAATGTTATATTAAATATAAAATAAAAATTTCAAATAAAAAATTAAGAAAAAATACACATTGCAAAGTAAACATACCTTTGATTATATATGAAATCTAAAGTTCAAGTTGAATTTCAATTGAAACTTCGTATATGAAATTACATTGCAAGTATTAATTTTTCATTCTAATTTGAAGGCATATGATACATTACAAACATTTAAAAGTATTATATTATATTGAATCTTTAATCTTTATAATAATATGAAGATACTGAAATTTACCAATCTAAATTATTAGAATAATTGTACTTAGTCTTTTAATCTTTGCAACGTGCAGTAATTCATTTATCTAGATATTAATGACAAACTAGCGAAAGATGTTAGCAATCAGCAAAAATTATAAAATATAATAAACGGTAAAACATAATTATTGTTTATAATATGTTTTAACTTTAAATTGTTTGATTGTTACATATACTTTAAATTTAATAAATTAAAACTTAATTTAAGATAATAAATTAAATGATAAAAAGTTAAAACCTAATATAATAAATTATTAAACATTTAAATAATTTTATAATTAAAAATTACAACATTTAAATAATTTAAGAACATTTATTCTTAATTTTATTGTAATCTAACTTAGAACTAATCCAACTTAAATTTCTATAAATAGGCTTAATAAAAGAATTATACACTTAATAAAATTACTAAAAATGAGAAATATAAAAATAGAAAAAAAGAGAACAACAAAAATTAAAAATATTAACTTTACTCTTAGTTTCTCCCTTTCTCTCTCTCTCTCTCTCCCCCCTTTTCCCTCCCCACAAAAAATTTTCACTTTCTCTTCATGCTGCTCTTTCCCTCTGTTTCTTTGTCTGTGTATCGCATTCCTTTTTAATTTTTTTTCCTATAAAAAATCAAACACACTCTATACAAATACTACTATCTTCAAGTTTTGGATTTCAAGTCTTCATTTTGCCCTTTGCTGTTGATTTATTCGTTGTTCAGGTAATGACCTCATCGATTCATTAGTCACTGATTTCTTTATTTTACCTTTTTTTTGTTCTCTCTTTCATTCCCTCTATCATATTTCTATTGTTGATTTGATCATTATATTAGTTCTATCATCTAGGTTTTCTAGTTTATGGGTTTCACCATCAGAGTTCAGTAGGTATTTGTAAGGGTCATTAGTTCATGCTCCTTTGATGGTGAGTGCCATTTGTTTATGGGTTTATGGGTTAGTTGTTGCTGAGTTGTTTAAGCCTCTTAATTATAGCAACTTCATAGTATGCCATTGGTTCTAGGCTCATGGCTACAACTATAAGGTCAGTTATGTCTCGCTTATTATCTTTTTAAGACAAATTGCATGTCTTGATCTTTAATTGGTAAAGTTTTGAAAACAAAGTTTTGGTTAATTTCTTTTTTTTCTATTCTAAAGTATAAGGAAGTTTTATTTCTTTTGATATGTTATCTAGGGTTTTCTTTTGAATTAATGATTTGATTATGTTTCGGTTGAATTAGAGAATGGTAATATATCTACACTATGAAGCAGGATACTGATGTAATCTATAATTGTATTGAATTGAGATTTAGTTATTGATCCTACGATCCCTTTCATTAGTCCTCTATCTCTTCTTAAGGAAGTCAGTTTTTTGATTGATTTATGCAGTTTTATAGTATGGTTTAGTTTGTACGTGGAATTTGGTTGTGATGGACATAAATAGAAATGGTGAACTGGAGAAAAGCCAAAGATATGATTTTGTTACTTGTAGTTAATAAGTAGTGAAGTATCTGTAAGCTTGAGGAAATAAAGGCAAAGAATTTGTATTGTTGACGATGTTTTTATAGAAATTTGGTGAAGCAAGTTTGAGAGAGAGAAGCCTTCGATTTTGATTACCATTTGTGAACCCTTAATTCTGTATCTCCTAGAATTACAGAGCATTCAGTTAGGAAAATAATCAATTGAGACTCCTAAATCATCTTCAAATCATTTGGGACTCAGCAATGAGCACTACACAGTTGGAATCATAGAAAAGGGATGAGAAACAAGAGAGAATGGGAGAAAACAGGCAGAATGGATGGATTTGCGCTAGTTGCTACTATGCCTTATGCATTATAGAGGCCTCTGCGATGCCATAAAGGCCTGTGAGGCAACCTGAGCATGTTTCTATTTTTTTATAATCGCACATCAAATATGAACAGCATCTATGCTTCAACCCTCCCTCTATATATAGATGGACTCTCTACACTTCAAAACATACAGACTTGAAGGCTTAAAAAGTATTAACTTCAAGTAAAATTGCTTTGCCTTTCCTCTTTACTTAGCAAAGCAAGTTAGAGGGTTTCTCCTTGATTCCCACTCAACTAGTTTAAGGCTTTTCGCTCACCTATTCGAGGCAAGTTCCTTGCCCCAGGCTCGTGTTGGGGGGATTTCTCTTTGATTCCTACCTGACTAGTTCAAAGCTTTTTGCTCACTTGCTCGAGGCATGCTCATTGCCCAAGACTCATAGTTGTCATGTGGAGAAGGTGGAACTACATTCTGGTGGCGCAAGGCTCGTGTCCCTTATGTGGAGAAGGTGGAATTGCGATTTGGTTGTCCGCTCCATCCGCCCTACGTCCCTAAGCCATGAAAGTGCAAGGTAATCTTCTTTTCCTTTCTGTTTGGTTTAAAAGCTTATTGTCTCTTTTAGTTAGTTAATTAAATTGATTTACTTAGGTTTTTAGTTAATCAACTTAGTAGTCTATTAGGTTAATTAGTCAAAACATGATAAAGTGGATAGGCTAAATTAACCTCCTTTGCGAGAAGGAAGAACTGCATGGGTTCTGATTCCCATTTAGAGGGATACATAGGTATCCTTGGTTTAGGTATTGAATCCAATTAAAAATTAATCAACTATCCCCTTATTACCTTCTTCATTTACTTTCATTTTTATTTCCTTTACTTTATTATTAGGATTAGTTTAGGGAATGCGTGACTTCCTTAGAACCCATAAAGGCTGGAGGAGGTATCCCCTATGTTTGGGATTTTATTTGTAATGTTAACTTTCTTTTGGACTATTACTTGTATTTATTATTGGATATGTGGAATCAATGATTATGCATATTATAAATTGTCCATGCATTTTAAATTATTCATGAAATGTATTTTTAAGTTATTTTTATATTATTTGGCCAAACATGTTTTGTTAAACTAAAAACCTAGTCCCCAAATCCTCTTTAGTTTTGAGGCTAGTGATTTTTTCCTTGGGGTAATAATGGGAGTCCAATGGGTTTTTTCCTTATATTTTTCCAAATAAAAATAAATTAAGGTGGCAACTCTAAAACAATTTTCAAAAATAAGTCCGAGGGCTTCCCCGTGAGTTCTTTCCTAAATGAGCATTTTGATTCCCTTTAGCGGATCGGACTAGTGCTCGGGCAAGGCCTCATAGCTGGGGACTCCACTAGGGACTACCTTTCTTTTAATAAAAGAAAAAATATGTGGACTACTAATTGGTTTAAAAAGAGTTTGACCTTTTAATATGGCTGTGACTTTGCATGCATTACTTGCATAAGCTCTTTGCCATTCAACCTAGCTTTAGGAAAACAATGGATAGTGAGTAGCATCGAGTGGGTAACCCTCCTTGGGTCTATTCACCTATAGTGAAATCATCCATTCCGTGATGAATTCTTTGATCCTTTCAGAGGTGTAACGAGTATGCACTTACTGTTGGACCCATGCTAGGCTCCTTGACTCATATGTGGTTAGGTATATCATTGCTTTAGTGTGACGGGTACCCAAACCAAGCCACCTTTGACCCTTTCATGTAATGAATTTAGAACTTAGACTTTAGGTTATATGTACCATAAAAGAAGCCTTGTTGTATATTCATGAAATGACTTTTCATTCACGCATACATATATTCATGATTTAAGAACCTTGAAACAAGTGGAGGGCTCATCAATCCTATGACTCATTAAAATACCCATCCCTAAAATACCAATGCTAGTGCAAAGGTCTATCAGCCTATTGTATTACTTTGGTCTTATACTCATTTTATATACCTTTTTCCTTATCAAAAGGTACCTAAGATGGCCGAGGGACTAAATGGGTTGAAAGAAAGTGATATGAATGCAACTAATATAGAGGAAGAAACCTAACTGAATTCATTCTTAACAAGTCTTCTCTTAAAGCAAGAGAGGAATTTCAAGCTGTTTTAGAGGCTCAGTAGGCCCAGTTCAAAGTGCAGAGATAGTCCATTTTAGAGGAGGTTCAATCTATGATGAGTCGAGCTAGCCTTAGCTCAAATGCTGCACCAATCCAAGCCATTCCTAGCATGACCTAAGCTACTGCAAATGTTTCTTTCTCCCCCAATGTCCCTATTGACTTGACCGATAAAGGAAAAGCTACAGCTGATGAACCTTGCATTCCAAATATCATTTCACCCTCTGTCCCAATTCTAGATGTTACCCCACCATTTATCACTTCCTAAATACCAAATGTCATCCATTCTGTCACTCTTTCCCTTTTGAATCTTTTTCAAGGAAAGGAATTTTCTTCCTACATGAACACTAAAGCCTTAATGGAAAAATTTGAAGCTATGGAAAAAACCCTAAAAAACATTAAGAAACATAATGATGTGATTAATGCCAATTCCTTAGCTCTCTTTCCTAATGCCAAAATTCCACCAAAGTTTAAAATGCTAATGCTGGATAGATTCAATGGGATGACTTGCCCTAAAACGCACTTGAAGATGTATGTGGGGGCAATGGCTCCTTTAGGGGTTGATAATGAGTTCCTTGCTTAGTTGTTTCAATAATCCCTAATTGGAACTATTGTAAAATGGTTTTTGGACCTAGATATAAGTCAAAAGAGGACTTGGGATGATATCTGTAATACATTTGTTAAGCAGTATGAGTACAACATTAAAGTGGATATCACAAAGAGAGATCTGAAGACGACCAAGCAAAACCCAAAAGAATCTTTCTCCTCATTCCTTACAAGGTGGAGAGAAAAAGCAGCCCAAATGGTGAATCGACCAACTGAGCAATAGTAGGTTGATATAATTGTGAAGAACCTTTTGCTAGTATACTAAAATCATCTCCTCACTCAATACCTCTCGAGCTTTAAAGCCCTTAGTACCACTGCCTCCAAAATAGAAGATTTGATCTAAAGTGGCCATATCAAAGACGAGACCACACATAACAAATATAAGAAGAATACCCCCTACTAAGCCAATGTCACTCCCTTAACTAATAAGAAGGAAGGGGCAGTATCAGCCATTTCTCGTCATCAACCATTAAGATTGGAAAAAAGGTCCTTTACTAAGCTGGGGGTTCCTTTAGTTGTGGTATACAAGAAAGCCCTGCAAGCCAAGTTGATCAAGCCCTTAGAACTAAGGGCTCCTCCTGATATGCTTCCTGTAAACTATAATCCTAATAAGTACTGCGAGCATCATTAAAGGGGTTGGCCACATGACAGAGATGTGTTGAACTTTGAAGCATAAGATACATCAAACCAAAGCTATCACCTCTTCCCTCCATCAAAAACTAAAATTTCCTTATGGATCCTCCATTGTCACTGTTAAAAGGGATATGCATGGGAAAAGTGAGGTCCCAAGTTCTATGCTAATTCTGGAGATTCAGCCTGAGCTGCCCACCTTGCCATTGTCAGGTTTTGCCTTTGATACAGTGTAATTCATAGAGAAAGAAGGAGGGCTGAGCAAAAGTCAACAAGAAGTAAGCTGGTTCAAAGAGTACCCTGTGGCTAACACACTGTTCGGTCTTGGTTACAAGCCAACAAAAAAAGATCTAATTGAGGCAAAAAAAAGGGCCAAAGAAAGAATGGCGACCCTAAAAAAATTCTTTCTTTAGAAGACTATGAGCCAGTTTTCATGTTGGAACAAGATTGGGAGGATAATATAGAGGCTGTTCTCTTTGAGCAAGTTTGCATGATAGGAGACGAAAGGTGACTAACTTAACCAAATTCATCCAAACAACTTAAATCCAACCTAACAACTGGTACTATAAGAAGAAAAGAGAGGGTGGCTAGTCAGAGTCCAAGCTAGAGTCCGAGTTCGAGTCCAAGTCCACATCTAAGTTAGAATTAGAGTTAGGGTCTATTGATTCCTATTCCTCATTTGAGTTTGTAGTCGACAGTTTTGGTCTTTTTTTTAGTTTCAATGTAATGATGAACAATGACTCTTTTATTCATGATAAAAAGCTCGAGTTTTCTTCTTATGATCCTGTGTTTCCCATTTCTTTTCATTTTCCTTGTCTTAAATCCAATTTGAATGAGATATTGAATGAAATAAAAATGGCAAAGAATTAATAAGTTTTAGTACAAATGAAAAGCTAAAAACCATATTCATTGCATCTCATGTCATGACAGGGATGGCTTGAGTAAAATGATCCAAGAATTCTTAAAGTGCTTCACTTGGGAACCCAAGGATATGACTAGTTTGGATCTGGCTATAGTAGTTTATAAAATTCTACTTATGAGCATGTGAAGCCCATCAAATAGAAGCTACAATGATTAAAGCCAGAGTTATCTTTAAAGATCAAAGAAGAAGTCACCAAGTAATTAGGCAACGGGTTCATTGAGCCAAACACTTATCCTTCTTGGTTAACAAACATAGTTCCAATGCTGAAGAAAGATAGGAAAGTCAGGATGTGTATGGATTATTGGGTTCTAAACAAGGCTTGCCCCAAGGATGATTTTCCATTACCTCATATTGACCTATTAGTGGATTGTATGGCCAAATATGAAGTAGTCTCCTTGACTAATTTATATGTCGAGTACAACCAAATTCAAGTCTATCCTCCTGATAAAGAGAAGACTGCTTTTGTAATTGAATGAGATATGTACTGCTATCAGGTTATTCCTTTTGGTTTTAAGAATGCAGGGGTGACTTATCAAAGAATGACCACCATAATTTTTCACAACATGATACATAAAGATGTTGAGGTATATGTCGATGACATGGTAATCAAGTTTGAAACAGCAAAGGATCACCTACATGCTTTAAGGCAATTTTTCTCTAGCCTCTGCCAATATAATCTCAAGCTAAATCCTACCAAGTGCATATTTGTGGAATCATTCAGAGTATTTTTAGGGTACATGGTTAGTAAAAGGGGGATAGAAATGGATTCGGCAAAGTCAAAAGCTATTTTGGAAATGTCAGCACCCAAGACAGAAAAGGAAATTAAAAGCTTCCTTGGATGACTACAATACATTAGCTAGTTCATAGCTCAGCTAGCCGATGTCTGCCGTCCAATTTTCAAGTTGCTAAAAAAGGGAACCTCTAAGCAATGGAATGATGATTGCCAGAAAGCTTTCGAGAAAATCAAAGAATACTTACTAAGTCACCTTGTATTGCAACCACTAAGACTTGGGAAGCCTTTACTATAGTATCTCTCAATCATAGAAGAAGATATGGTGTGAGGCCTCGCCCGAGCACCGGTCCGATCCACTGAAGGACCGAAATGCTCTTCAGGAGAAACTCCACGATTGGAACTCGCTGTGAGTTTAGAAAATTGATTTTTTGTAATATGATAGTTGTGAAAGAGAGTCGCCACTTTAATTTACTTATTTTAATTGGGAAAATTAAAGAAAACCCAAATTGATTGACTCCAAAAATGTTTTGATTTTATCCCAATGGAAAATACACCAATCCGCGAATGAACAAGGAGGGCTCGGGGATCAGGTTTTAGTAATTACACTGTTAAGAAAATGTATTTTCTTTAGTTTGGCTAAAAATGCAAAATAACTCTTAAAATTGAATTTTTGTCTATGCATGAACAGGAATATAATGATGAATGAACAAATATATAATATGATGGAATGACAATAATAAATAAATAAGCAAAATAAATCCTACTTAATTATTACAATATCAAAACAAATGAAATAAAGGGGATCTTTCCTCCAGCCCTTATGGATACTAGGAAAAGCACACATTCCCCAAAATAAACTGAAAATAATCACAAACAAAAGATTACTATGAATAAATCAAAATAAAAAGGAAAACAATATTGATAAAAAATTTTAGAGTTGATGCCTTTCAGAATGGCAGCCTGCGTATCCTATTGAATAGGAATCAAACCCCACGCAGTTCTCCCTTCTTGCGAAGGAGGGGTTTTAAAAATGTGTTGGTTTGCTTATTAACTTAATTCTAATTCTTAAATTAATAAGTTTTAGATCTTTTCAGTTTTAGACCTAAAGAGAATTCTAGATTTGAATTTAGAATTTTAAAATAGGAAAGAGATTATACCTTTGTTTTTCGTGGCTTTCAAACGAATGGAACTAGTTTGGCTCCGGATCTCAACTCCACCTTGAATTCAAAGGAAGCTTGGAATCTGTATCTAGAAGCAGCAAATGTGTGAGTATAAGAATGAAAATATGCTTTGAAATATGCCTCAATTACTTTGAAATGCTCTAAAATGCTTTAGAATTCATTGGAAATCATGCCAAATGAGGCTGAAGGAGGCTCCTATTTAAAGAGCTGCCAGAGGAAGAGCCGGAGGTACGGACGGCGGCCTCGGCGCGGCACCAGCGGCAAGGGCGACGCGCCGTTCGTCTGGGCGGCACGTCTGACCGACAGCATGCCTTTGATGCCATGCAGGCGGCACGGCCATATTCAGGCGGCACAGGATGCGTGCCGCCTCCTGGGCGGCATGGAAAATGTGCCTCTCAGAGCCATTCGCATGACTCAGTCCTTTTCTGGCCGTTTCGGGCCCATTTCAGCTTCGATTCAAGCTTTGTTTAATTCTATGGATTCATAACTGAAAGATAGTCCACTGGAGGTGCATTTTTGAGGGTTCACAGCTACCCCCCTTATTTGATTTGGCCAGACAGAGGCCAAATCTGATAAGTGTGAATTGGAGGGCTTAGGATGCCATTCCGAGAATTCTGAATGTCCCTTTCAGTATTGGGATTTATGTAAGAGCTTTATGTATGATTTCTGGCCATTCTAATTCAGTTTGGACTGTTGTCCAATTTTTAGACTATTTTTGAATTTTTAGCTTTTCTGTAATTTTGGGAGATTCTAAACTCCGATCGAGACCCCGTCTATTTTGGGAGATGGATAAAAATCCGACGGATTCACTGCTTTAGACGGCACTGAATTCCAATTTAAAATGAGCTTGTTATGGCAAAACCACGTGAATTGGACCTGCGAATCAAAAAAGTGAAAAAGATGTTATGAGGGGGGCCCCACCTCCACTTCTATATAAAGCTTAACTTCCTTCACTCTTTCTCATAACTTCATTTTCTCTCTCTCTCTTCTTTTCTCTCTCTCTCTCTAGCTTTTACTTCTCTCAAATTTTACTCTCTCCTTTTACTTTCTCCTCATGGATATCTTCAATCAGCCAGCAACAGGTGCTGAAAATTCAGAGATATTGCTAAAGGAGCCGGAGTAGCACATCAGCTTCACTGGAACTCTTCAGGTATGCTTTTCCTTTTCCTGCACAGTCAGTAAGAATTCTGATAATAATAATTTTTTTTTATAAAAATTACAAAGGACAAATTTAAGGCCCCGGGGTGGCCGTAGTGTCATGGAGCTAGTCCGCATTTATTTAACTAATCAAGAGGTTGTCCGTCTGCGACTTGAGCCATTTGGACTGCTTGGGTGGCTGGAGCTAGATGTCAAGCAGCCAGTCAATACCATTATACTCCGGGCATTAGTAGAGCATTGGTGGGATACTACAAACACATTCCACCTTGGCTGTGGTGAGATGAAAGTCACTCCTTTAGACTGGAGCATGCTTACTGGTATGCATTTCAGATCTCGTCCTCTTGAGTTTTATTCTTCATGGATTGAGCGCTCTTTTGTAGAGATGACCGCTCTGATTGGGGCTGATCCCCCTCGTGGGAGCCTGAATGTCCCACGTTCTTGGCTTCATCAGACTTTGATGACTATGGGTCAGGCTCTTAGTCAGTATAGTGTCGATCAGGGTGCTAGACTTTGCACCTTGATTATCTTGAGCTGTACTTTTCTGCATAACAACAAGGACTGCATAAATCTGAATATCCTGCGATCCTTGGAGAATCTGGATGAGATTGGGGAGTTTGACTGGGGAGGTGCTGGCCTTTGTGCTATGTATCATGAGCTATGCAGCATATCTCGTGGCACGCTTTGCGGTCATGGTGGTACCTCCATTGTGCTTGAGGTGAGTATTACACTATGGTATTTTATTGTCTGATCTTTGCCCAATGATTTGATAAAATTCTGTTTCCTGCAGTATTGGGTTTATGAGCATTTTCTGATGCTGGCTCCATCACTGAAAGAGCCTAATGCTATTGATCCCCGTTACGGATGCATTTGGAGGGTGTCCAACAGACCTGACTTCATGACGAGACAATTTGATCAGTGCAGATGGTTCTTTGCTACTGTGATTGCAGACTAGGTATTTCTTCGTTGATCTTAACCCGAATCTTATTGTTTCTCCTACTACTGCATATTGCAATCTATTTGCAGGTGAGATGGTCACCATTTATTAGGTTCATGGAGTGGATCCCTGACCGGATCAGGCCTAGCATGGCCTTGGCCTCTTGTCGACTCTTACTCCGCTGTGAGTCATTGAGGATGTTCTATTTGGGAGAGAGGGTAAGGGCACAAGTTATAGGGGAGAGAGTTGTGCCACTGCCCCCTCTGACAGACATGAGGTTTGGGTTAGCTATCCTAGGAGAGGATGAGTGGGCTGCTGGAGTTTCCTGTCTGGATTTTTTGTTGCCAAACACGAATTATGATGAGTTCTGTGAGACATTCCTGATGCGGGGGACACCTCCCTTGGATAGATTGCGAGGACCGTCACATAGGAGATCTAGTTCAGCATCTTCCCAAGGTCCTCCCTCCAGAGTTATGAGCTTCTCACGGGCTGGCGGTACTATTTCGGTTGGCAGCATGGGTCCTAGGGTTGGACCTTCAGGTGTTATGGCCGGCCATTCAGGTTTTGCTGTTGATCCTTTTGGGGTTGGCCCTTCAGGGGCTAGTGGCTCTGCCCCAGCTCTAGCTCCAGATGTTTCAGTGGGAGGTTCAACTGATTCAGTTCCCTTGCCTACTGGTCTTATCCGCTTGCCAGCTTATCTGGATTATTTCTCTGGTGACGACCGATTACGTCATTACCATCTTCCCAATGAGCGTCCAGCCTTCTTTCCTACTATCCCCGAGACTGTGATAGAGGTAATGACTTTGCTCAGCTAAAACTTTTAACCTTTTGACAGTTTTGCCTTATATTGATTCTGATATGTCTTTCTTTCTCAGGTTCCCATGGATTTTGTTCGCTATCACTACGACCTCTTGGGCCAATATGCATTTGCTTTGACCACCTTTCTGCATGAGAGGGATTTGTCGGAGGATAGTCACGAACAGGATGTGCCCAGGCGAGGGTGCTACAGACCCAGGTGTGGTTGTTAGAGACCTATTTTGTCAGTTTTTGCTTTTTCATGTATACATGTACTGAGGATGATGGATGTATGCATGATATTTTGAATGTATGCACTTTTATGCTTTTGTGACATTTTGGAAATGTATGACATGTTATGACTTTATGCATGTTTTGAATGCGAATGCGGATATTTAGTTGAAATAAGAATTCCATATACTCTATACCTTACGCTTTTCTCTCGTTTTCTACTTGATTTTGAGAAAAATGAATGATTTTAAATCCGAAATCATGTAAAAACTTGTTTTAAGGGAAGGGGGTATAAGGAGGCAGGGAAAGGTTTGGGCGGCATAGTAGGCATGCCGCCGCCTTAGGCGGCACGTCTGTCGTGCCGTCGTCGTAGCAGCATAGCCGGCATGCTGCCGTACAGGGCGGCACGCTTACTGTGCCGCCGGCAGTAGTTAATGCAGGTCAGAATCTATCTATTTAAATAGCTTTTTTGCCCATGTTAGTCCGTACTCTCAATTTCTGTGCCTCAAAAAGTCATTTTCAATCATTTTTTTTTGCTCTCCATCAAAAAAATTTATTTTTATTTCTCACAATGGAGCCTTATTTCAGCCATGCGATGTTCTTATAGTGCAAGAACCTCACAAAAGTGGAGAGAATTAATCTAGGAAAGTATGGGGTAAGCGCTATGCCCACCCTAAGAGGAATAAAGGTGGATTGGGAATTTTTGCGCGCCTGCTTGCGCTTTTAGGATCCAACTGCCCATGTCTTCAGGTTTGGGGCATCTATGGAAGAGATGTGTCCTACATTTGAGGAATTTTCTGTGCTGCTTGGATCTGATCCAGAGGCTGTGCTGGCTACTCCTGTAGAGAAGGTAGGATATTTCAACTCTTTCAAAGGACTTTTTGATTTGAGCACTGAGGCTGCTAGTCCCATGGTGGTGGATGACTGGGTAGATCTAAATGCTGTGATAGTAGAATTCCACGATCCTAAAGATTTTGAGGATGATGGGTGGTTCCATTTGAGGATGCGGGCTTTATCCTTCTGTCTGACTGCCAGATACATCTTTGTGAGCCCTACTGGCTGGGGCGATGCTAGAGTTACTGAGCTGATTTCGCAAATAGAAGAAGGGAGATCTATTGCAGCCATAGTGTTGGCTGAGACCATTATGAGTTTGGACAGATCTTGCACTTCTGGTGGACCGTGGTCAATTAGCCCTATTATTCTTCAGGTTAGTTAAATTCTGACTTATGTATTTCAGTTCAACTACTTTCTGTGTTTATACTTATCTCTTTTGTATTTTTTCAGATTTGGCTAAGAGACCATCTCTGGATAGTTGGACCTCCCACCAAGGTGGATTATTCTGCTTCTTGGTATAAAACTCGGACCATTGTGATAAAACGGGATTCCGAGAAAGAATGGACAAAATGGTTGATGGAGCTGGACTCTGATGACCTGCTGTGGAGGTGTGAATGGTACAAAATTAGAAGATTCATGACCATGAGTTTTGGCTACAAAATGGTCTATTTGCTGGGTTTGAGGATGGTGACCTTTTACCAGGCTATTAGGGTTATGCGTCAAATGGGACACAGTCAGGGCGTGCCCCCAGATGGCGCTTTGTTCAAGTCTGGTTTAATCACCGAGACTGTTGCCTGAGCTGTTAGGAATGGATGGGTAAGGGATTTTCACGCTGTTTGCCCTGCTGACCAAGGTGATAAATCCACGCAGTATATTGATTGGTGGATAACCAATTCCTAGAAATCAGAAAAGGCTAAAAGAGCTGCTATTCTTGAAGAGATAGAAGAAGAGACATGATTATTGTTTTAGTTTGGGACAAAATTTTTGACCATGTCTGTATTTTCTTTCAATGTTCCAAAGTTTAAATGAGATAAAATAAGACATCATTATTTCATTTTTTATCTCTTTTGTTGCTCTAATTTTTGCCTAAGTTGCCCTTTCGGGTTTTTGACTTAGCGAGCTTTTAATTTTTCATTTCATTTTTCAGTGACACAATTAAGAGCCGGATGATTGTGAAAAATGAAAATGTTATTGATGAGTTGGACTGAACCCGTATGGGCTGCCTACGTATCTCTTTACAATGATTTATGATTTTTATTCCTTTTGTCCCTCTTTATGGAGAATTAGGTCCATGTAGTTCTGACATTGAGGAAAAGAATGTGAATGATGATCATGGTTTTACATGAATTACAAGGACACTTTATGCAAAGTATCTCTTGAGTTGATCCAGGTTGCATGGGCTAACAAATTCTATGCCATCCAAGTCTGTCGAGATTGCAGCTCCTCCGGATAAGATCTTCTTGATCAGAAATGGACCACTCCAGTTTGGTATGAATTTTCCCCTTGGATCATGAACAAGTGCCCTTATTTCTTTCAAAACAAGGTGACCCTCTTGCAATCCTCTGTCCCTGACTCTCTTATCGAAATGTCGAGCCAGTTTCTGTTGATAACCTTGCATCTGATATAAGGCATCTATTCTCTTTTTGTCGATGGCTAGAAGTTGGTTATGGTAATCTTTTGCCCATTCCACTTCGTCCAACTGGCTCTCCCTCAGAATGCGAGCTGACTTGATTCTACCTCGATTGGTAGGACGACTTCCATCCCATACACCGAGTAAGGTGTAGCTTCGGTTAGAGTACATACTGTTGTTCTGTATCCCCATAAGGCATATGGTAAATGCAGGTGCCAATCCTTATGGTTGTCAGCCATCTTTTGCAGTATACTTTTCAGAGTCTTGTTTGCGGCTTCAACTACGCCGTTTGTCTGAGGTCTGTATGGAGAAGACTTGTGGTGTTGAATTTTCACCTTCTGTAATAGCAGAGCAACCTCCTTTTGGAAGTGAGATCCATTATCAGTAATGATCTCAAAAGGGACCCTGTACCTACAAAGGATGTTGGTATGAATAAATTGGGCTACTCATTTGGAGTCCAATACTTGGTAAGGTGCAGCTTCAACCCATTTAGAGAAATAGTCAATAGCTACCAGAGTGAACTCGTGTTTACCAGAAGACTTTGGGCTTATCTTACCGATGATGTTTAGGCCCCAAGTTACAAATGGCCAAGGCGTGGTGATAGGAGATAGAGGTACAGGAGGTTTCTTCTGAAGTTTTGCGTAGATCTGGCACTTATAGCACCTCTGAACATATCTTGCACAATCTTGATTCATAGTAAGCCAAAAGTAACCCTGATTCATGATCTTGTGGGCTAGAGCAATTCCGTTCATGTGTGGACCTTCGTTGCCACCATGCATCTGTTCCATGATCTGTTGGGCTTCTGCTTCAGTGACACATCTTAGATGGATGTTATCCCAAGTTCGCTTATAGAGTACTTCCCCATTTGGAATGAAACTCTTGGACAACTGTCTTAAAGTCCTCTTTTCTGTCTTAGATGCTCCTTCAGGATAGAGTCCATTCTTGATGTAGTTGAAGATATCCTAAAACCATGGTTTGCTATCAGCCGCTTGGACATTCAGACAATGAGCTACACAGCCTGACTCATGCTTAACTTCAATTGTAACTGGTCTGATTATGAAGCCGTCGCTTATATCAAGCATTGAGGCCAGTGTTGCCAAAGCATAAGCAAATCTGTTCTTTGTCCTTGGTAGATAATGGAAAGATAGCTCATGAAAGCTAGCTGCTAGTTCATTTAGGCGTTTATGGTAAGGAACCAAACACTCTTCTCTAATCTTCCGCTTTCCCAAGGCTTGGGAGACTATCAGATTCGAATCCCCATAAATCTCAAGGCATTTGATTCTGAGCTTTATTGCTGCCTCAAGACCACAGATGCATGCCTCATATTCTGCTTCATTATTTGTCACCTCGAAGTTCAACTTGATGGCAATGGGTAAGTTTTCCCCACTTGGTGTAATGAATACAATTCCGGCACCATATCCTTTGTTGTTAGATGCCCCATCAAAGTAAAGCTTCCATACTTCAGTGTCAATTATCAGGATGTCTTCATCGGGAAATGCGGGTTCAACCCAATGATTATCTATTGGAGCTGCAGCTAATTGATCAACCACTATGCTACCCTTTATTGCTTTTTGCTGCACATATTTTAGATCATATACAGCTAATATAGCCATCCACCTTGCCATCTTACTGTCAAGAATCGGCTTCTCCATAAGGAATTTCAAAAGGCTCTTGTCAGCAAGAACATGAGTTGTGAAGGAACAAAGATAGTGTTGCAGCTTGTGGCAGACCCATACCAAAGCAAGGCACAACTTTTCTATAAAACTATACTTGAGCTCATGAGATAGCAACCTCTTGCTCAGGTAATAGATTGCATTCTCCTTGCTGGAGTCTGGAGCATTTTGGGCAAGCATTGCCCCCATTGCTTCATTAGTTACTGATAGATAAAGCAACAAGGGCTTTCCAAACCTTGGCGGCTGTAAAACTAGTGGGTTTAGTAAGTACTGTTTGATATGGTCAAAGGCTCTTTGACAGTCATCATTCCATTGCTTGGAGGCTCCTTTTCTGAGTAGCTTGAAGATGGGACCACATACATCAGCCAATTGATTGATGAATCGACTAATGTATTGTAGCCGTCCAAGGAAACCTCTAATCTCCTTTTCTGTTTTTAGAGGTGGCATTTCTAGAATTGCCTTTGACTTAGCAGGGTCCACTTTTATACCCTTCTTGCTGACCATGTGGCCCAGGAAAACTCCAGATGAGGCTCCAAAGACACATTTGGCGGGATTGAGTTTGAGATTGTATTGGCGAAGTCTAAGGAAGAATCGCCTTAATGCCTCTGAATGGTTTTCAACAGTGGTGGCTTTAATTACCATGTCATCCACATAAACTTCAATTTCTTTATGCATCATGTCATGGAAAATGGTAGTTGCCATCCTCTGGTAGGTTGCTCCAACATTTTTAAGCCCAAATGGCATGACCCGGTAGCAATAGGTGCCCCATTCAGTAATGAATGCTGTCTTCTCTTTGTCAGGAGGATGAACCATTATCTGATTATACCCTGCAGCCAGATCAGTTAAGGAAACCAATTCAGATCCTGCCATGCGGTCTACCAACAAATCAATGTGAGGCAAGGGAAAATCATCCTTAGGACAGGCTTTATTCAGATCCCTGTAATCCACACACATTCTGACTTTGCCATCTTTCTTGCGAATGGGCACAATGTTGGCCAGCCAGGATGGATAATTGATGGACTCAATAAAATTGTGATCCAGTAGCTTGGCAATTTCTTCTTTGATTGGAATAGATCATTCTGTCTTGAGTCTTCTCAACTTATGCTTGATAGGCTTAGCACCTGGATAAACTGGGATTTTATGAACTGCGATGCTTAGATCCAACCTTGTCATGTCTTTCGGTTGCTATGCAAAGCAGTCTTGAAATTCTTTGATCATCCTTTCAATGTGATCCCTGTCTATGCATGTAGATGCAATGTATGTAATTTTTTGTATGTCATGAGTGCCAGCATTGATGGGCTCTTTAATTGTGTCATCTTTTATTTCATTTATTTCATTTTTACTTAATGTCTCATTTAAGTCAGATTTAAAAGTTGGAACATCAAAGAAAAATGGAGACACAGAGTCATAAGAGAAAAGAGTTTGACTTTTATTGATTTCAAGTGGGGATATGTCCCAATTTACATCAAAACAAAAGGTGAGACCCTTAAGGTCAATTACATCATCAACAGAAGAAATAGAAGAGATAGACTCAGATTCAGAAGATGAGTCTATCTCATACTAGGACTCTGACTCAGGAATGGATTCTGGTTCAGACTCTGGTTCGGATGGATAGAAGGGACTCTCCTCAAAGGACCAATTTTGCAGCTCGGTCTCGGTGGGCTGGATTAAGGTGGAAGGGTCAGTTTTCTCCTCCTCAATAGTGAGCATGGATACTTCATCAAAGAGACTAGCCTCTATGTTTTCTTCCCAATCTTGACTGAGCATGTAGATTGGTTCATAATCTTCTATCTCAAACCTGACATCAGAAAAAATTTCAAATCCGGGAATCAGTTTTCCGGTAATAGGGCAGACCCAAGGCTCAGGAAAGTCACAGTAAGGAACTATGTCACCTTCCTTAACAAAATAGCTGTTTAGGGTTTTGAAGTAAGGGCGCATGGGCCAGTCATAAACCTCACCTCTCTTAAGGGTAGCTATTCTATCTTTGGCCTGATTTTCCACTTCTTCCAAATCTTCATTAGTGGGCTTGTACCCTAGCCCAAATGGTGGTGTTGCCACTGGATAATCCAGGAAAGATTTCAAGCCCTGTTGGCTTCTTCCCAAACCTAGACTAGGAAAGTAATTCATTTTGCGGAGCATGTTAGCAACAGCAATATTCCCAAAGGGGTCAAAATCAAAGGGAACGAATTCTTTACCCTCATCACCCTCAATGTACTGTATGAAGGAGAAACCCGAAAGTGGACAGGAGGATAGCTCAGGCTGAATCTCGAGGATAGGAACAAAGCTTGGAATGTCTGGTCTTCCATACATGTCCCCTTTTACAGTCACGATCCCATTTTTGAAAGGGAACTTAACCTTCTGGTGTAGGGAAGGAGAGATAGCCTTTGCTTGGTGGATCCAGGGCCTCCCCAGTAATAGGTTAAAACAAGACGGTACATCAATCACTTGGAATGGTATGGTGAAAGATGTTGGCCCAATAGTTACATCAATGATGGCTACTCCAAGGACCTCCCTCTTGGTATTATCATACGCCCTTACAATCTGATCTGAAGGGGTAAAATCAGTAACTTCCAATCCTAAGCAGCTTGCCACTTTTAGAGGGCACATATTCAGAGCTGAACCATTATCAATAAGAACCATTGGCATAGTCTTTCCCTGTGTAACCACTATGATGTAGAGGGCATTGTTATGGTTAGGATCTCCTTTTGGAATGTCAGTTTCTCTAAAAGTGATAGATACCCCTTTAGCAGCAGAGGTAATAGAAGCCACAAGGTTTTTTAGTGTGATGTCAATTGGAGCTTGGCATTGATTCAGTGCCTTGCAAAGAGCTTGGCGGTGAGGATATGAAGATTGGATCAAACTCCAAATTAAGATTTTTGCTTGTGTCTTTTTGAGTTGTTTAAGAATGGGATCTTCATTTGGTTAAAAAATCCTTTTCAATTTATTGGCAGGTGCAGAAATGGGTTGGGTAGGTTGTGTGTTTGGGGTTGGTTGGTTCTGGATAATTTTGCCACTTCTGATGATGGCATCGATCTCCTCAACTAGGTTAGAGAGGTCCAGGACACAACAATAACTGGGATTTGACTCTATCAAGGAGATGGGGTCAACTCCCTCATGATTGTTTATGACATTGACTGTGTGGTTAGGCAAAGGGTTGGTGTTGATGTTAGGTCAGGCTTTTGGGGGAATCAGGTCATTGGAGTCAATGAGGTCCTGAATTCTGTGTCTAAGGGCCTTGCATGCATCCGTTTTGTGCCTAGGTCCTTGATGATAATCGCACCTCTCATGTGGGTTGTAATTTTTGGAAAGTGGATTGGGGACTGGTTTTGGTTCCAGAAGTTTTACCATGTTTCCCTCAAGCAGCTTCTTTAGGATGATACTCATAGGCACACCCCCAAGATCGAAAAATTGCCTCCTTTCAATCTGGATAGGCTTCTTGATTGTCATAGTATTAACTTCTCCCCCTTTCTGATTTGTTGAGGAAGTGACATTACCCTGATGAGTGGGTCTCTTATACCTTGACCCTGATGCAGTGTCTTCTTTGATCTGACCACTCTAGATCAAATCTTCAATTTTTGAAGTAGTGGCAATTAGGGCTTTGAAGGAAGGCAAGTACTGAGTCTGTAGCCTTTCTTGGTAAACTGGCAAGAGGTTCTTGACAATTATGTCAATTTGCTCACTTTTAGGAGGTCGGTTTACCATTTGAGAAGCCTTCTTCCTCCACCTCGTAAGGAACGAGGAGAAGGATTCCTTGGCATTTTGTTTGGTGGTCTCAAGGTCTCTTCTGGTTACATCGACCTTGATATTGTAGTATACTACTGAATAAAAATATTGCAGATGTCCTCCCAGGTCTGTTTCTTGGTGACATCCAAATCCACAAACCACTTCACAGCTGTTTCGGTCAGTGATTGTTGGAATAATTAGGCTAGAAGTTAATTATCCACACCCAATGGCTGCATAGCTCCCATATACACTTTGAGGTGGGTCTTGGGGCAGGTAGTCCCATTAAATTTGTCAAATTCAGGCATCCTGAATCTGGGAGGAACCCTTGCATCAGGGAACAAGCTTAAGGATTCTGTATCAATCAAATCCTCTTTCTTCTTCATCCCTAACAGCATCTTCTCCATACGCTCCATTTTTTCCATGTAAGCTTTAATCTCAGGATTAACCTCCTTCCTTTGGAAAGGATCCGCGGGTTGGGAGGTGGAGGCAGAAGTGATGTTTGTTGTTAGTGAGTTATTCTTAAGGAACTCAGGTGATGGGATTGGTAGTGGTGGGATGGTATCAGTGTTTGCAGTCTCTTTGTCTTTGGATTGAACTCTGGAAGTGGATCCATAGATAGGATAAAAGGTGGGTTTTGGGTCAAGTTTGAATGATTTTAGCTCAGTGGGGTTTTGGGCCTGAGAGGTCTGTTCCAGCATGGTACGAACATCCTCCATGATAGCCCTCCTTTGGGCCCTCGGCATGTCTTGGAAAAGGGCTTCCTGGCTTTTCATGATGGTCTCTTGATGTTCAGAGAGTTTGGAAAATAGCTCATCAAAGATCTCATCAGCCCTGGTAGTAATGGTCTCTTCTCCGCCAATAGACATCTTTTCAACCTTTGGGATAGAGAAATAAAGCTGGGTCAGTTTCTAGCTTAGGTATGGAATAAAGATCATGGAATATATCAGTATTTGGGACCATGGGTTGACATGGGTTTTTGGGACTAGCAGTGTTTGAGTGGAATTAAGACTTTCCAACTTTGTAAGGTTTTATGCATGCATGCATGTATGCGTGAATGAAAAAGGTTTCACGATAATGTCATACCAAGTATCAATATTATAGTACATACAACCCTAAAGGAAGGTTCTATGAGTCATTACATGAAAGGGTTAGGGTGGTTTGAAGGGAACCCATCACACTAGAGATGCGATATACCTAACCACATGTGAGACAAGGAGCCTCGCGTGGGTCCAATGGTACGTGCATACTCGTTACACCTCTAAAAGGATTAGAGGATACGTCGCGGGCTGGATGATTTCACTATCGGCAAGCAGACCTAAGGAAGGTTGCCCACTCGATGTTACTTTCTATCCTTTGTTTTCCTAGAAAACTAGGGTTTTTGGACAAGGAGTCTGATGTAGTGATGCATGAAAGAGTTATTTTGCTTTTAAAGTCAAACTTGGTATTATACCAAAAGTAATCCACTTTATCTTTTATTTGAAAAAGATTTTAGTCCCCAGTGGAGTCGCCAACTGTGAGGCCTCGCCTGAGCACCGGTCCGATCTGCCGAGGGACCGAAATGCTCTTCGGGAGAAACTCCACGATTGGAACTCGCTGTGAGTTCAGAAAATTGATTTTTTGTAATATGACAGTTGTGAAAGAGAGTCACCACTTTAATTTACTTATTTTAATTGGGAAAACTAAAGAAAACCTAAATTGATTGATTCTAAAAATATTTTGATTTTATCCCAATGGAAAATGCACCAATCTGCGAGTGACCAAGGAGGGCTCGGGGATCAGGTTTTGGTAATTACACAGTTAAGAAAATGTATTTTCTTTAGTTTGGCTAAAAATACAAAATAACTCTTAAAATTGAATTTTTGTGTATGCATGAACAGGAATATAATGATGAATGAACAGATATATAATATGATGGAATGACAATAATAAATAAATAGGCAAAATAAATCCTACTTAATTATTACAATATCAAAACAAATGAAATAAAGGGGATCTTTCCTCCAGCCCTTATGGATACTAGGAAAAGCACACATTCCCCAAAATAAACTGAAAATAATCACAAACAAAAGATTAATATGAATAAATCAAAATAAAAAGGATAACAATATTGATAAAAAATTTTGGAGTTGATGCCTTTCAGAATGGCAGCCTGCGTATCCTATTGAATAGGAATCAAACCCCACACAGTTCTCCCTTCTTGCGAAAGAGGGGTTTTAAAAATGTGTTGGTTTGCTTATTAACTTAATTCTGATTCTTAAATTAATAAGTTTTAGATCTTTTCAGTTTTAGACCTAAAGAGAATTCTAGATCTGAATTTAGAATTTTAAAATAGGAAAGAGATTATACCTTTGTTTTTTGTGGCTTTCGAACGAATGGAACTAGTTTGGCTCCAGATCTCAACTCCACCTTGAATTCAAAGGAAGCTTGGAATATGGATCTAGAAGCAGCAAATGTGTGAGTATAAGAATGAAAATATGCTTTGAAATATGCCTCAATTGCTCTTGAAATGCTCTAAAATGCTTTAGAATTCATTGGAAATTGTGCCAAATAAGGCTGGAGGAGGCTCCTATTTATAGAGCTTCCAGAGGAGGAGCCGGCGGTATGGACGGTGGCATCGGCGCGGCGTCGGTGGCAGGGGCGGCTCGGCCGATGCGCCATCCGTCTGGGCAGCATGCCAGACGTGTTGCCAGACCGGCGGCATGCCTTTGATGCCGCGTAGGTGGCAAAACCATATTTAAGTGGCACGGGATGCGTGCCGCCTCCTAGGCGGCATGAAAAATGTGCTTCCTAGCGCCATTCGCACGTCTCAGTCCGTTTCTGGCCATTTCGGGCCTGTTTCAGCTTCAATTCAAGCTCTGTTTGATTCTGTGGATTAGTAACTGAAAGATGGTCCACTGGAGGTGCATTTTTGAGGGTTCACATATGGGGGCAATGCTCGCCTAAAATGTTGTTGAATCATATAAAGAAAATGCCATTTATTACTTAAGTAAGGGCATGCTTGCTCATGAACTCAAGTACAATCAAATCGAGAAGTTATGCCTTGCTTTGGTGTGGGTATGTGTGAATCCTCAAATTTGCTCCCTTAGGATCCAATCGTAGCTTAACACTTGCTAAGATTTGTGCGCTATGATATGGTGGTCTCGCTAGCCGGTTAGGGGGCAGGGGTCAACGGGGCAGCACCCTGTTGGAAAAAAATTTTTCTTAAAACTTACACCTTTCGATGATTAGCACTCGATTATGAACCCATAGAATTAAACTGGGCTCAAATCGGATCAAAGATAGAGAAGAACAGGCTAAAAAATGAAATGCGGCAACCCGCGGGCTTGCTGCGATAACTCGCAGCTGGCTGCGGTTACCGCAAAGCCACTGTGGTAGCCAATTGGCTACCGTAGCTGGAGCTGTGGCAACTGCAAAGTGCTCTGCGGTTGCTGCAGCTGACTGCTCAGTTACCGCAATTGTACCCTTTTAGAATTCTACCCGAAAATTATGAATTTTTAGCCCCAAACTCCCCCTATAAATACCTTGCACCTCATAACAACTAAAGACACACAATTACATGCTTCTATACTCTCGCTAAAGCTTTCTAAACCCTATTTCTAAGCTTTTCAATCATCAAAACCCTCTTCCTAAACCTCCAAATCTCTAAAATCTCATTCCAAAACCTACTCCATCATATAAAACCTCATTCATAAGTTTCCTAATCATCTCAAAACCCCATTCAGAAGCCTCCTAATTACTTTAAGTTCTATTCTTAAGCTTTCTAATTAAGAAAAGGTTCAATTCAAACCCATTTCTTTCAAAAGAGAATTCGTGATATTCAAGCAAAGGTGATATAAAGTCTTTCCTTCAAGAAAAGAGTTCGTGCTATTCAAAAGTCCTTCCAAAAGGAATGCTCGTGATATTACTAGGCCCAGGTGGAACTTAGATCTAGTGCTAAGCTCACTTCCTACGTTCCTCATCGACGGAAACCAAAGGTAAAAGTTCTTTCCTTTGCCTTTTCAATTTCAATTTCAAGATCTAAATTTGAAAAAATCTAATTTTTGTTAATTAAAATCTGACCTAATTAACAAATCTCTAAAGCCCTTTAAAATCAATCAAAACATGATAACAAAGGCAATGACTTAAAAACCCCTCCTTCGCAAGAAGGAAGAACTGCGTGGGGTTTGATTCCCATTCAAAGGGATACACAAGCTTGCTGTCTCTAAGGCATTCAACTCCTCTAAAATCAACAACTTCTTCTCTCTGTCACCTTCTTCACAGAGTTTAGGATTGAAATTGCTTTTCTTAAATAAAAGTGAAAATTTTAATTCTTTTTATTATAATTGTTTTAATATTCTCTTTCTAATTTTAGTTGTTAAGATTATTTGGGGAATGTGTGCTTTTCCTAGAATCCATAAAGGCTAGAGGAAAGATCCCCTATTTTAGTATTTTGATTTGTAGTAGTTTTAAGTAGTTTCTCCCTTATCTTTTTTGCATCTTATGATTATTATTATGTCATATTTGTCATGTATTACATGAGTAATATTTGTTTTATACATCATATTATATTTGTTCATGCATACATAAAAACTTCTTTTTTAAAAGCTATTTTGTTTTTAAGCCAAACTAATTTCTTTGTATTGTTTTAACCAAAACCTAGTCCCCAAGCCCTCTTTGGTCATTCGAGGACTAGTGCTTTTTCTTGGGATAAAAGGTATAATTTTGGAGTCAACCAAATTGGGTTTTTCCTTTAATTTTCCCAACTAAAATAAACAAAATTAAAGTGGCAACTCCTTTTGCAAATTAAAACTTACAAAATATAATTTTTTGAACTTATAGCGAGTTCCAATCGTGATATTTCTCCCAAATAGGCATTTTTGATTCCCTTCTAGCGGATCGGACCGGGTGCTCGGGCGAGGCCTCATAGCTGATGACTCCACTGGAGACTTTCAAAATCTTTTTCAAATAAAGGATAAAGCAGACTACTTTTGGTAAAACAAAAAGTTTGGCTTTTATTACAAAATGGCTTTTTCATACATCACTACATTGGGCTCCTTGTCCAAAACATTAGTTTCTTAGGAAAATAAAAGATAGAAAGTGACATCGAGTGGGCAACCTTCCTTAGGTTTGCTTGCCGATGGTGAAATCATCCAGCCCATGACTTTTCCTCTAATCCTTTTAGAGGTGTAACGAGTATGCACGTACCATTGGACCTACGCGAGGCTCCTTGACTCATGTATGGTTAGGTATCTCTAGTGTGATGGGTTCCTTTCAAACCACCCTTACCCTTTCATATAATGACTCTGAGAACCTTCCTTTAAGATTGTATGAACCATAATACTAAACTTGGTATTTCATAAAGCCATTTTCAATTATTCATTCATACATGCATGCATAGATTAAACCTTGTGAAGAGTCTAAAACCTATCCAAACACCTTCACACCTAAAACCCATGATCAAAACCCAAAACCTATGGTCCACCCAAACCTATGATCAAAACCCAAAACCTATAGTCCACCTAAACACATGGTCAAAACCCAAAATCCATGGTCCAGCTAAACTTATGGTCAAAACCCAAAACTCATGGTTCACCTAAACCCATAGTTCGGTCCTACCCAAACCCATGTTAAACTCATGGTAAAAATAAACCCATATATGGTACCCCTATCCAAATCCACAATCCTTGCTAAACACTGACCTAGCTCTATTCTAGCTTCATCCTTCATAATTCTTAACCAAGCCGAACATTGATCTAGCTTTCATCTTTCACAATTCTTACCTAAGCTAAACACTAATCTAGCTTTACCCTCAACAATACTTACTAAAGCTAAACACTAACCTAGCTTCACTCTTATCCTTAATCATTACCCAAACTAAATGCTGACTTGGTTTCACCTTCAACATTACTATCCAAACCCATGCTTCTGTCTAAACCTATGGTCCAGTCCGCCATCATCCAACTATCACCGAACCCATGGTCCAACCAATCTCTAAATCCATAGTGCATCCATAACCCAATCGCATAAAACATGGTTCCTCCATCCTTAAGCACATACTAAACTATCCATAAATTGCAATTCCAATTACTTGAGGTTAAACTCTAACCTAGCCTTCCTAACTAAACTTTGGTTCCTCAAAAACTAAAATCCAACCTAGTTACTCAAAGCTAAAAATCCTGACCTAGTTACTCAAAGCTAAAAATCCGACCTAGCTACTTATAAGCTAAAATCCGACCTAGCTATTCAAAAGCTAAAATCTGACCTAGCCACTTAAAAGCTAAAATCTAATCTAGCTACTCAAAAGCTAAAATCTGTCCTAGCTACTCAAAGCTAAAATTTGACCTAGCTACTTAAAAGCTAAAAATCTGACCTAGCTACTCAAAAGCTAAAATCCGACCTAGCTACTCAAAAGCCAAAATCTGACCTAACTACTCAAAAGTTAAAATCCAACCTAGCCACTCAAACCTAAAATTTGACCTAGCCACCCAAAGGTAAAATTCGACCTAGCTCCCCTAGCTAAATGCCTACCTAGCTTACATCACACACCTCTACCCTCATTTTTCCATACCTGGTCAACCTAACCATAAGACATCGTCGTCTATAAGCCCAACATCCTTGGCCCATTACTTTCAAAACTAATCTATTAACCCCAAATTGACAAATGCCTATAAGCCTACCCTAAGCCCAATACCTTTAGCTTAACACACTACCTTAAGCTCAATACCTTTAGCCCTAGCACAATACCTTAAGCCTAATACCTTTGGCCTAATACACTACCTTAAGTCCAATATCTTTGGTTCAACCTTATACCTTAAGCTTGAGACCTTGACCTATGCAACATTAGGAAATCATCTTACAATATCAATGGGAGACTTTTTCCTCAAAGTGTGCATGCCCATCTCATTGCTTCTTTCCAAGTACTTACCTTATTCTTTGACTTAGTTTTAAAGGTACCAATGGCAAGCTTGACTGATATAAAAGCTCTAACCAACCTACTCAAGAGGCAAGAAGAGAACCTTCAAGCTATTCTCATCTCCTCCCTAGACGTTTAATGAGCCAATTTCAATCAGTCTTTAGTTAGCCAACAAACCAATTTTAATAATGCCCTGATCCATCTTACTTCTGCTTTCACTAATGCTTTGAGTTTCCAACACCAACTTATCATTGATGAAGTGAGAGGAATGTTGAACCAAGCTAAGCCCATCAATGCTGCAGCTACCATTGACATGACCCATAATTTTACATCCTCAATCTCAAACACCAATGTCATTCTAGCCTCAGCCATGCCATCAGATACTAACCTTGCCTCTTCTTTGAATCCTTTTCAAAGCAAGGAAAACCCCACCTCTTCTGCTATAAAAAACCTTTAAACCTTAACATCGATGAACTAGAGCAAACCCTTATAATGGAAAAAGGGTGCAAGAAGAGCAATACCTCCACTCCCCTTGCCCCTACTGAATGGAAACCCATACTCCCTTTGTTGATGTTGAGCGAGAGAGTATAGAGGTAGCTGGCATGACTAGTAGGTGACCCTTGAAATCTCAATGAAGGGCTTTCACAGATTTGGGAGTTCCATTAGCAACGGTTTATAAGAAGGCTTTGAAGGTAAGAATGGTAAATCCCTAGAACCAAGAGTCCCTTCTAATCCCTTACCAAAGAGCTGCCACCCCAATGAGTATTGTGAATATCATCAAGGAGCGGGAAACCAAATCAATTCATGTAAAGCTTTGAAACATAAAATCCAAGATTTGATTGATAGTGGAGATATCATCCCCCTAAAGCAAGACCCAAGACCTTAATTCAACCCTGAGTAGCATAACATAGAGGAGTTTAAGCCTAGCTAATCTGACCTATCTGAGATTGAATTCCAAATCTAAGTCTGAGTTTGAGCCTAAGCCTAAAAGTCTGAGTCTAAGTCTAAGTCTAAGTCTGAGTTTGTCACTTGCCTAAAAAGTCTGAGTCTGAGTATGAGTATGAGTCTGAGTCTGTCATTTTACTTTATTTTGTTAACCACATTAGTCCCTTTTTTATTATTTTATAATAAAGTTTTCTTTATAGTAATACATCTATGTTTTCTCTTCATTATTTATGCATTAACTTTCTTATCTTACTTGATTAAGTTTGACATGGATGAGCTTAAAAAAAAAAAAAGAAGAAAAAAAAAGAAAAGAAAGTTAAGAAAAAGGGATAAAGATTAAATCCACCAAAATCACAATGTGGGGTGTTCTCATTCTCTCGAATCAATAAATGCTTCACAAGCTCCTAACCAAAGAAGGACCTCTCATCAAATAGTTGAAGCATAAGGAGCAAATAAATGTAATTATCTATTGCACAATTGGGTAATCAAATGATGCACCTCAACAAGAGGG
This sequence comes from Reutealis trisperma, assembly GCA_947687605.1. Classification (NCBI taxonomy): domain Eukaryota; kingdom Viridiplantae; phylum Streptophyta; class Magnoliopsida; order Malpighiales; family Euphorbiaceae; genus Reutealis; species Reutealis trisperma. Next base: position 20,364 of record CANTUT010001849.1, on the reverse strand, counting down.
CGACAAGTTCAAAGAAGACTTCTATCAAACCCATAATTCAAAGATTAAAGCCTATCGATATGAAGAAAAATAGCAAATCATAGTGGAATGCTTTCTCCCAAATTTCATCAATCTAAGCTCGCTAAGTTGAAAATCTGAAAGGCCAGCTTAGACAAAAGTTAGAGCTAAAAAAAAAAGAGAAAGAAAGAGATAGAGAGAGAGAGAGAGAGAGAGAGAGAAAGAGAGAAAGCTCATCCAAGTCACCTTTCCTCATGTCCAAAGTTGTTAAATTATCAATTTGTCTGGTCTCATGTCTCCAAAGTCATCCTTCCTTATCAAAGGCTCATTTTTTTAAAGTTATGCTGTCTTCTATGCTCTTATCTTACAATGAGGCCATGTTTTCCTAGAACGTCATCATTTATTGTCAGTCCATCCCATCACTTTGTTTAAAGAGTTAATACATATCTCTAGTCCATCACATCCTTATCTCTCATTTGGGACCATGATCCCCGAGTTGTCTTCCTACATTAGCCCTTTAGCCATTCCTAAGGGCTCTTCATTTTAGCCAGTGTAGTCAATATGTCATCAAGTCAAATCAATTAAGTGTCACTGCAAGAGTCCCTTCAACCTCAAACAACTAGAAAAGCTTGACTCACTCTTTTCCATGATTTATGCTACAAAAAGCAAAACTATACAAAGTCTATGATTCTTCTTAGAAGTTTCAACTTACCTTCAAACCATTCCTGAACTTTTCCATCCCAAGCCTTATTTGCAAATCATACCATCATTTCAAGCTCAAGCCATATACCACCCTTTTTTGGCAAAATCTCATTATGGGTAGAACCAAAAATCCCAAGTCTCTTAAGACTCATCATCTTTGAATCCAGTTTCCTTGGCAAAACCAGAACTTGAGGCATATCTCCCAAAGCCTATCATCCTCAAGTTGATTAAGAAGGACTCAAACCAGTCAAGGCCCATCTCATGCCTTTTTGGCAAATATCTCATGATCTTTGAAAGATTAAATTGGCAAAACATATAATCCTTAAGAATCAAAGCCTCTTAAAGCCTACAAACCATTCTGATGCAACCATGTCAAAGGGAAAATCCTTATCCATGAGCCTATGGTATCCTTGTGACTAAAACCTATAGCACCATACCTAAGCCAAAGCCAGCCATCCAAAGAACCCTCGTAGAAAACTATCCTCAACACCTAAAAGGCCTTCATCTCCTCTAAGGCCAAAACTGACCAAGCCTTCCTTAACTAATTTCCTAGCCTGACCTTTCCTCTAAGCCAGACTTGATCGAGCCTAAGGCAGAACTTGACCAAACCTTCCAAATGAACTCTCCAAAGGTTGTAACCTGACCTTGCTGAAATATCAGACTTTATTAAGCCTTTTACATGAACTTCTCTAAGGGCAAGCCCCACAAGCTGACCTTCCCCAAACCTTCCAATCTAATCATCCCAAAAAGCCTTCACCTTGAAGTCCAAATTTAGAAGCCTTCACCATGAAGCCCAAAATCAGAAGCCTTCACCATGAAGCCCAAAATCAAGAGCCTTCACCATGAAGCCCAAAACTAGAAGCCTTTGCCATAAAGTCTAAACTAAGAAACCTTCACCATGAAATCCAAACCAAGAAGCCTTCACCATAAAGCTCATGTAACAACCCACACCCACCCTAGGAATTTTTGTGATAAATTGCTTGATTTAGAACTAATAAGGTTAAGTGTGTGCTTATGTGAAAATTTGTGATCTAAGTGATTGATGAGTATGTGGCATATTAAATTAATTTTAATATGCATAATATGAGTTGCTATTGTGAAATAAATGATTTACATGAAGTGCATTTGCATAAAAGAATTTATTTTAAATAAAATGAATTTTCATGCATAAGACAATTTTTAAGCATAAAATAATTTTATGGGTATTTTAAAAATATTTTTAAATAAATATTTTTGAGGGAAATGTTCTAGAATTAACAAGAAAAAATATTCTTTTTATTTTAATTCCATTTAGCTGAAATTTTTAAAGGAAAAGCCCAAATACCCAAAAGCCCACTACACAAAAATTCTCCTAACCTATTTCATTAAGGGTAATAGTGGAAATTCCACTCCAACCCTAATATATATTCTAATTTTTGGCCAAACAAGGGTTTCCAGCAGCCATTCTTTTATTCTTTTTGTATTTTGGTAGAAAAACCTCTCAAAGTATTTCTCTCTACTGAAATATTGAAAACACCTTTTCGTTTCACGATTTCGTGACCATAATCATAAGTTTTTATTCTCTTTCGATTTCTAAACTAATTTCTATGAAATAAATTATGGAAAAATTATTTTGAACTATTTGATTACTGATTTCTACAGATTCAATTCTATTTGAGTGAATTTTTGGAAGAAAAAATTTATTTTATACCGAAAACACGATTCTTTCCGCAAGATTTCTCCAAAGGTGAATTCTATAACTTAAAATTATAATTTTATTGCATAAACAACTTGGGGGGGAGGGGGGGGGGGTGATTTGTGCATGGATGTATTCTAAACTAATTTTTGATCTGTTTTGATAAAAAATATTGGATTAAATAATATTTCTGCATATTTCTGTGATGACCGAAAAGTTTTGAAAAACAAAGGAATTCAAGGTTTTCGTGTTAGAACTTGGAAATTAGAAAATTTTATTCTTTCATGAATATATGACTGCCAATTTGTATGAATTGGTGTTCTAATATGATATTTGTTTTGTTTAGATGAAAAATAATAATTTGAATCATGTGTCTGTTTATCGCTGAAATGAACGAAATACGCGGAAAGCGCGGAAACTCATGATTTTTCACCTAAGCCTTTGAACTTAGAATTTTTTTTGTATAAACCCTATCTATGGCTGCCGATTTATGAAGGAATGTGTTCTAAACTGATATTTTCTATGATTGAATGAAAAATAATGGTTTAAACAACCTGTTTGCATATTTATGAAATGACCGAAAAATACCGAAAACAAGAAAACTTATGGTTTGTGCACTATAATGCAAAAGATTGGATTTTTATAAATTAAAAACACCAATAGTGGCTGATTCCTATGAATTTATATTCTAGAATGATTTTTGTTATGTTTACATGAAAAATCTTGGTTCAAACCATGTTTTTACATATTTCTAAAATAGACGGAAAGCACGAAAAGAAGAAGAATTTAGTTTTTACCTTAATGATGCATTTGGCCTACATGAACAATTTTGTCCAAATGTTTATAAATTTTATGTGATGTGTCTTGGTGATTGTTGACATGTATGTATGTATAATAGATGATAAAATTGCATGTTAGTTGAAGGTATGATCCTAAATAAGCTTAAATGTATTATGGTATACTTAAGGTATAATTAAGGTATCTTAATCTTGTATTGTGATTAGAATGCAAATGTGATTGAGGAAATTGGAACTAGCTGTCATGATGGCTTGATAATGAATATACGGTTATGAGTTAATGAAGTGAAAGGGATCATAAGAGTTAAGCATGATGTTTAAAGGATTAATTGTTAAGTTGACATGTATGGAAGTGTAAAGTGAATTAAGATAATTGATAAGTGAATTGATATTGAGGTAATGATATTGTGATGACCTTAAAAAGGTATTGATATGATTGCAATGTGTTTTCATTTGAGCTTGTAAGGCCTAAGTATGCAAGACTTTTAAAGTCAACGTGCTATGTGCAAGTGATGAGTACTCCTATGTGTGGACTTTAAGTGTATGTGTATGCTATATGTACATGGATAGTTATGGGATAGGAGCATCATGAGCAAATAAATACTAAGTATTAAATCAAATATTATGTTAGAGTTTGAGGAGCTCTAGAAGTGCAAAGGGGACTATGAGTACTAGGAGCAAAGGAACCCCAAGGTGAGTAAACATCGTATTCATGTTTTAAGTGTAAAAAACATTTTGTTGTGTTACAAGAATGTGATGTATTGTTATGTAAACCTTTGTGATCTTTGAAACCCAAGTTCTTTCTATTTTAAATTTTATTATATGATTTCTTTGTCAAGCTTGGGTTGCCAAGGAACATTTGGTCCAAAACTATTTTGTTATCCAATGAGAATTTTCTTGTGAATTAACACCCTAACTTGTGTTTTTTCTAGAACTATACTTTCATTGTATCATTGTTGAAAGCCAAACTACTATTGATATTGAATTACATGTTATTGTTGCCTTATGTAATATTGTTAATTGTGTTTACCAATAACTCTAGCTATGGTACCTTTACCCTTTATGTAGAATCCTCGTGCTAATACGGGTAATCATCGGAACCTGTGCACATAGTCTTAACCCGATGGATAGGGGTAGTGTATCCACCTCAGCTAGAAGGGGCGGTTCTAGCCATGGGGCTTGATCAGCTTCACGCTTTCTACATGATAGCAGTTGGAATTTGGTATAAGGCCACATCTCCTCTATGTGTTCGAGTGATAGAGCAATAGCCTTCACTCTCTATGTGTTATAAGTGTGATTTCTGCAAACTTGCCCAATTGAACCCTTGCTAAATTGCAACTTGATTCATGAGTTATAAACTATGAACTATGTGTATAAGCTATGTGCTTCCTTTCAAAGGAATATGTGATAATGTATATGCCTTTTCGTTTACTCATTGAGATAATCTATCTCACCCCTTTTCCTTGTGTGGTTCCAGGTGAGCAAATGTGAGGAGGCAAGGTGATGGCTCAAGCATTCTACTTCGCTTGGGGAATTCCTTGTCCGAGTTATCAATAATACTACGTTTATGAAGTCTTGTCTTTAGGTGCTCCGGGAATGTTGATTGATACTTATCGAGATTTATATTAATTTTCTTATGGATTTTATATGTATGATTTATTTTAAGTCTTCTATAATTTATGGTATTTATCTAAATGTTTTAAATGAGTTAATGAAAGAGGTTCGGTAAGATCCTAGGCATGATTGTTATATGTTAATGGGTTCTACGGGCATGGGTGACCTTATGTCTCCCCATGTTCTAGGACCGTTGTATCTCATAAGGTTGGGATATGACAGCTCACTCTAAAAAATCCTTCACCATGAAGCCCACTTCCAAAAGGCCTTCATTTATAAAACCTATGATCTTCTCTAAGGTAAAATCTAATTGAGCCTTCCAAATTGATTGCCTAGCCTAACCTTTTCTTTTAAGCCAAGATTAGCCTCCTAGGTCTAGCATCCTAACCTAATCTCTCTAACAAAATCTTAAAAAAAAAAATAATAAATCTGGGCAAGCCTTCCAAATGAACTCACCAGAAGGCCATAACTTGACCGAGCATCTAATATGATCTCTCACAAAGCCAAACCAGATTGAGCTTCCAAATGAACCTAGCTGAACCTGACTCAGCCTTCTAAGATAATGCACTCATTCTAAAAAAATCTCCTCTAAAGCCAAAACCAAAAGGCCATAACTAACCAAGCCAATTGCCAAACTCGACTTTCCCTAAAACTAGACCTGACCTAAACCTTATCGTCTCAAAAAGACTTGACCCTCCTATTCAAGCTTTCCCATTCAACCTTAAGTCAAACATTATTGCAAACCGAGCACACCTAAACCCTGCCTGACCTCTTCTAGCCATACTTGGTTTAACCCCCCAAAGTAACTTCTTCCTAGGCCAAAATAATAGCCATTGACCAACTAGCCTCATATCTGACATGCCCATTTCACCTTTAAGCTAGACGATCAATCAAAAAAAAAACCAAACTGCTTTCCTTTATCATCCTAAAGTGGGGGCACCTCCCTTCTAAGTATTCACTTTTCTAAAGTGGGGGCATCTTTCTCCTAGAAGCTCAACATTCTCCTACCAAATTGACCCTTCACAGGTTCAAGGTATCCAATCATTGCATAGTCAAATGCATTTTATAATAGAACAAGCTGTAAGTCAGACTTTCAAATCAAAATGGATCATCTTTTTCCCACCAAACAGGGTCATCATCATTCCTACTAGACAAGAATATCATTCTTTAGCTCTTACTAGAAAGGACAACCTTAGGATCTATACCTTAAATCTGAATTAGGTATCTCTCTTAATCAGACTCATCCTAAGATAGACTTAGGATCCATACCTTAAATCTGAAATAGGTATCCCTTTTAATTAGACTCATCCTAGGATAGCCTTAGGATCCATACCTTAAATCAGAATCAGGTATCTCTTTTAATCGAACTCATCCTAGGATAGCCTTAGGATTCATACCTTAAATCTAAATTAGGTAGGATTTATACCTTAAATCTGAATTAGGTATCCCTTTTGACCAGACCCATCCTAAGATAGCCTTAAGATTTATACCTTAAATCTAAATTAGGTAGGATTTATACCTTAAATCTGAATTAGATATCCCTTTTGATCAGACCCATCCTAAGATAGCCTTAGGATTTATACCTTAAATATGAATTAGGTATCCCTTTTATCAGACCCATCCTAAGATAGCCTTAGGATTCATACCTTAAATCTGAATTAGGTAGGATTTATACATTAAATCTAAATTAGGTATCCCTTTAGATTAGACCCATCCTAAGATAGCCTTAGGATTTATACCTTAAATCTAAATTAGGTATCCCTTTTAAGAAGACCCATCCTAAGATAGCCTTAGGATTCATAACTTAAATCTGAATTAGGTAGGATTTATATCTTAAATCTGAATTAGGTATCCCTTTTGATTAGACCCATCCTAAGATAGCCTTAAGATTTATACCTTAAATCTGAATTAGGTAGGATTTGTACCTTAAATCTGAATTAGGTATTCCTTTTGATCAGACCCATCCTAAGATAGCCTTAGGATTCATACCTTAAATCTGAATTAGGTATCCATTTTTATCAAACCCATCCTAAGATAGCCTTAGGATTCATAACTTAAATTAAAATTAGGTATTCCTTTTTATCAGACCCATCCTAAGATAGCCTTAGGATTCATACCTTAAATTCAAATTAGGTATCCCCTTTTGATCAGACCCATCCTAGGATAGCCTTAGAATTCATACCTTAAATCTGAATTAGGTATCCCTTTTGATCAGACCATCCTAAGATAGCCTTAGGATTCATACCTTAAATCTGAATTAGGTATCCCCTTTTATCAGACCCATCCTAGGATAGCCTTAGGATCCATACCTTAAATCTGAATTAGGTATCTCTTTTAATCAGACCCATCCTAAGATAGCCTTAGGATTCATACCTTAAATCTAAATTATGTATCTCTCTTTTAATCAGACCATCCTAGGATAGCCTTAGGATCCATACCTTAAATTTGAATCAAGTATCTCTTTTAATCAGACTCATCCTAGGATAGCCTTAGGACCCATACCTTAAATCTGAATCAAGTATACTTTTTAATAAGACTCATCCTAGGATAGCCTTAGGATTCATACCTTAAATCTAAATAAGGTATCTCTCTTTTAATAAGACCATCCTAGGATAGCTTTCGGATCCATACCTTAAATCTGAATCAGGTATCCCTTTTAATGAGACCCATCCTAGGATAGCCTTCGGATCCATATCTTACATTTGAATCAGGTATCTCTTTTAATCAGACCCATCTTAAGATAGTCTTAGGATTCATACCTTAAATCTAAATTAGGTATCCCTTTTGATTAGACCCATCCTAGGATAGCCTTAGGATTCATACCTTAAACCTGAATTAGGTATCCCTTTTATTAGACTCATCTTAGGATAGCTTTAGGATTTATACCTTAAATCTGAATTAGGTAACATTTTTAATTAGACCATTCTAGGATAGCCTTAGGATCATTTCACCCGTAAATGTTTAGATCATCTAGACATCCCTATGGTTCCATTTTTTTACCATTTTTTAAAAATCAACCATTTTCACCCAAACATGTCTAGACGCCGACTTAGGCATCCATTTGGTTCATCTTATCATCCCTCATTTCAGGGTTCACTATCATCAGAATCACCTTTTTCTCAAAGCCAATCTTGATGAGGGGGCAGCTGTGAACCCTCAAATTTACACTCTTAGGATCTGACCGCAGCTTGACGCTTGCTAAAATTCATGCGCTACACATACGGTGGTCCTGCTAGCTAGTTAGCGAGTAGGGGTCAAGGGAGCAGCGCCCCATTAAAAAAAAAATTTCTTGAAACTTGCACCTTTCGATGATTAGCACTCAATTACGAACCCATAGAATTAAATTGGGCTCAAATCGAATTAAAGACGGAGAAGAACAAGCCAAAAAATGGAATACGGCAACCCATGGGCCTGTTGTGGTAACTCGCAGCCGGCTGCGGTTACCGCAGCGCCTCTGCGGTTACCATAGAGCCACCGTAGTAGCTAATTGGCTACTGCAGCCAGCACTATGGCAACTGCAGCCAGCAGTATGGCAACCGCAAAGTGCTTTGCAGTTGCCGCAGTCGACTCCTCAGTTATCGCAACCGTACCCTTTTAGAATTCTATCCGGAAACTGTGAATTTTTAGCCCCAAACTCTCCCTATAAATACCTTACACCTCATAACAACTAAAGACACATAATTACATATTCTATACTCTCCCTAAAGCTTTCTAAACCCTATTTCTAAGCTTTTCAATCATTAAAACCCTCTTCCTAAACCTCCAAATCTCTAAAATCTCATTCCAAAACCTCCTCCATCATATAAAACCTCATTCATAAGTCTCATAATCATCTCAAAACCCCATTCACAAGCCTCCTAATCACTTCAAGTTCTATTCTTAAGCTTTCTAATTAAGAAAAGGTTCAATTCAAACCCATTTCTTTCAAAAGGGAATTCGTGATATTCAAGCAAAGGTGATCTAAAGTCTTTCCTTCAAGAAAAGAGTTCATGCTATTCAAAAGTCCTTCTAAAAGGAATGCTCGTGATATTACCAGGCCAAGGTGGAACTTAGATCCAGTGCTAAGCTTGCTCCCTACGTTCTTCGCCAACGAAAGCCAAAGGTAAAAGTTCTTTCCTTTGCCTTTTCAATTTCAATTTCAATATCTAAATCTGAAAAGATCTAATTTTTGTTAATTAAAATTTGACCTAATTGAAAAATCTCTAAGGCCCTTTAAAATCAATCAAAACATGATAACAAAGGCAATAACTTGAAAACCCCTCCTTTGCAAGAAGGAAGAACTACGTGGGGTTTGATTCCCATTCAAAGGGATACGCAGGCTTGCCGTCTCGAAGGCATTCAACTCCACTAAAATCAATAATTTCTTCTCTCTATCACCTCCTTCACATAGTTTAGGATTGGAATTGCTTTTCTTAAATAAAAGTCAAAATTTTAATTCTTTTTATTATAATTGTTTTAATATTCTCTTTCTAATTTTAGTTGTTAAGATTATTTGGGGAATGTGTGCTTTTCCTAGAACCCATAAATGCTAGAGGAAAAATCCCCTATTTTAGTATTTTGACTTGTAATAGTTTTAAGTAGTTTCTCCCTTATCTTTTTTGCATCTTGTGATTATCATTATCTCATATTTGTCATGCATTACATGAGTAATATTTGTTTCATACATCATATTATATTTGTTCATGCATACATAAAAACTTCTTTTTTAAAAGCTATTTTGTATTTAAGCCAAACTAATTTCTTTGTATTATTTTAATCAAAACCTAGTCCCCGAGCCCTCTTTGGTCATTCGAGGACTAGTGCTTTTCCTTAGGATAAATGGTATAATTTTGGAGTCAACCAAATTGGGTTTTTCCTTTAATTTTCCCAACTAAAATAAACAAAATTAAAGTGGTGACTCCTTTTGCAAATTACAACTTACAAAATACAATTTTCTAAACTTATAGCGAGTTCCAATCATGATGTTTCTCCCAAATGGGCATTTTCGATTCCCTTCTAGTGGATCGGACCGGGTGCTCGGGCGAGGTCTCACAGTATGTCGTAAGCTTCAACATTATTTGAGTTCATATACTATCCATGTCTTGGCTAACAAGAGTCTCTTGAAGTTTCTCATGGAGAGACCAGTTCTTGAGGGTAAGATGGCAAGGTGGATGGTGGTTCTCGTAGCTTTTGACTTGAAGTATGTCCAAAGGAAAGCTATAAAAGGGATTGTGATAGTAGATCAATTAGTTGCAGCCCTAGTAGACAATAATTGGTCAGAGTTAGAATTTCCTGATGAAGAGATCATGCAAATTGAGCCTAAAGTCTAGAAATTGTTCTTCAATGGTACAACTAATAAAAAAGGTTATGGTGCTAGAATTATTATAGTCACCCATGAGGGAGAAAATTTGCCTATGGCTGTTAAGCTAGCTTTTGAGGTGACGAATAATGAGGTGGAATATGAAGGCTATATAGCTGGCTTGGAGGTTGCTGTGAATTTAAGGATTGATTACCTGGAGGTTTATGGGGATTCAAATCTAATTGTGTCCCAAGCACCATGAAAATTGTAAATAAGAGAAGAGTGATTGGTTCCTTACCATAAGTGCCTAGATGATCTAGCAGAAAACTTTCATGAATTATCTTTCCATTATTTTCCTCATGCCAAGAATCAATTTGCAGATGCTTTAATAACACTTGTATCAATGCTAGATATGAGAGATGGGGAAATAATTAGACTTGAAGTGATTGAGGTGAAGCGAGAACCAGGATACCATACTTTGTGCATGAATATTCAACTGGCTGATCAGAAACTTTGGTTTTGGGACATTTTTAACTATCTCAAGAATGGAAAGTATCCAGAAAAGGCCTTTAAATTAGAATGAAGAACTCTAAGATAATTAGCTAGCAATTTCCTGTTAAATGGAGATGTTTTATATAAAAGGGCTTAGGATAACATACACTTGAGATGCATGATTGAAGAAGCACAATAGATCATGGAATGGGTTCATGGAGGGGAAGAAGGGCCGCACATGAATAGGATCATGTTAGCTTGAAAAATTGCAAATTTGGGATATTTTTGGCTCACTATAAATGAAGACTGTGCGAAGTTTGTACAAAAATGTCATAAATGCCAGATTTATGCCAAACTATAGAAGCAGCCTCCTATGCCTTTACAGCCTATAACTACTCCTTAGCCTTTGTAACTTAGGGCATTGATGTCATAGGAAGAATAAATCCCAAATCATCCGCTGGTCATGAATACATCCTTGTAGTAGTTGATTACTTCACAAAGTGGGTAGAAGCGGCACCCTACCGAGTATTGAATTTAAAAAGAGTGGCTCATTTCATCCAAACTAACATCCTTTGTAGGTTTAGAGTATCTTTTAAGATTATCATAGATAATGGGTCTCATTTTTTGAAGGAAGTAGTTCAGCTCTTGAAAAAGGAAAAGATCTAGCATCACAAATCATCTCTTTATCAACCATAAACTAATGGGGTGAAGCAGTAAATAAGACCATTAAATCCCTCCTATAAAAAATGACTGATAATCACAAGCACTAGCATCAATAGTTACCATTTGCTTTGTGGGAATATAGGACTTCCATCAGTACATTGACTGGGGTAACTCCTTACTCATTGGCATATGGAATGGAAGCTATGTTGCCAATTGAGGTGGAAATCAAATCAGCTAAGATCATGAGAGAAGGTCAGTTAGATGAGGTAGAATGGATTAAAAGTTTTCATGATCAGTTCAATGCTATCGTAGAAAAGAGAATTGATGCATTGTATCAAGTGCAGGGTTATCAACAAAAATTGTCTCCGCATTTTAACAAAAAAAGCGAGAGATAGGGGCTTACAAGAAGGAAACTTGGTCTTAAAGGAAGTTCAAGCCCCAGTGTATGACCCTAGAGGCAAATTCAAGCCAAATTGGACTGACCTTATATGCTAAAATGCATCTTGTCAGATGAAGGTGCCATTCTCACAGATTTGGATGGAGTTGAATTTTCCAGCCCTTGTACCTCGGATTAATTAAAGTAGTACTTTGTATAATGATGCATTGTAACTAGAACTACACGGACTTGATTCTCCAAAATGATAGAAAAAAACATGTAATAGAAATAAGTTATGTAAGGAGATACGTAGGTAGCCTTCATTCGGTGCGGTCCAAATCATTAATAATTTTTTTTTGTGTCAAATTATGTTGTTTCAATGCAAAAAAAAAAAAAAAAAAAAAGAGTTAATTAATAAATTATTAATGTTTTATTCAAAATTGGATTTAAGACGAATTTAAGAATCTTGCTCATTAAGATAAGAAAAGTCAAAAAAAAAAAAAATTCTGCCTAATGTCCTAAATAATAGGTTACCTAACTATTAGTAGTCCCCCTTGTAGAAGTGTCATTCTCTATCTCCTTAAGTAAAGTCACCTCTTTATCTTCTCAGATGGCCAAGAAGTAGCAATCCATTATATAGTGTAAGCTTTTGTCTTATCAAAGCAATGAGATGGAAGAACAACATGAAAACTGCTAGCCCATCCATTAGTAACCGCCATAGCCATAGTGGGTGTAGTGAAAGCATATTCAAAGATAGCTTTGTCTGGGGGCACCCCTTACACATGGCCCATTTGGTGCATCACCCTTGTTCCTTAGTAGAATGTTACCATGTTTAAACCCAATAAATAAACCATCCTATAGCTGTAACTTATAGTCATAAACTTCTTGATTTTATACCAAAGATAAAGCCACAACAATTCCTAGGGGTCGAGCTCAAACAACCACTCAGTCTACTTCCTTTTAGAATTGAATTTCCTCACTATTGTGCGAGACCGGTACCATGTGGCAGAGTAGTCCTTTTTAGTAAAAGGAGAAGCCACTCTCAGATGATCCTTTAGCCAAGTCTATATAGAAGCATAGTTGAGTAAGAAAGGAAAGAGAAAGAGAAAGGAAAAGGAGGAAGAAAAGCATACCTACAGAATAATTGGACTCATAGACCAAGGCCCATCACTCCTGTAAGCTCGATCCAAACTAAAGATTGTTTCTACTAAGATGATCCTAGCAATAGAGCGACCTTCGGCTATATGAAAAATTAGTTCTATTATCTTAACATCCCCCTAACCAGTTGGACCTATGAAGAGATACCCGGCAATCAGACAAAAAGCTAAAGCATTCATCCGATGATCCTGCCATTCCTTGTCTTTAAAGCCTCAAGGATCATAGAACTTGGTAATTACAGCAATCAAGTCCACCCAATCATCCACAACCATAAGACTAGTAGTTACGGTGTCTAATCCCAAGAGCCTTAGAAATGAATTGAAGTACCCTACTCGTAGTATGGGGGTAACCAAGTCGGCTTTAGGATCAGACCCTAGTAGCACACTGAATTCTTCAAAAGTAGGGCATATTTCATCCATGCTAGCCCTAAAACTGAAAACATGCACCTTAGGATCCCAGAATTTCAGACAAGCTCTCAAAAAGTCCCAATCTAATCGAACTCCTCTGAAGGTTGGCATGACACTAATCCTAAAAGTCCCTAAATTAATGCACTCCATTTGCTCAAGATTTTTGAACCACAAATGCATTAAATGACTAAAATAGGGCTCCATAAGGGAAAAGGAAATGGAAACTAAAGAGAAATATAAGAGAATAGTAGATGGAAGAAAGCAGGAGAAGTGTGTTGAAAGCTAAAATTTTAGTTGTGAAGATTTTTAAGCCATAACAGGGGTATATATAGCGAAAAATTAAAGATTTTCGCTGGGGTTGCCGTAGAAGACTATGTGGTTCCATAAGTTCCTTTGCAATAGTGTCGCAGATAACTTTGCGGTGCCATAAACTCCTCTGCGACAGCCACAAAGGGTTGTGCAGCACTGCACAGGGTGGTCGGCTGCCGTACCCCTGCTGTAAGTTGCCACAAGTTACCGCGACCTTTCCTTCTTGTAGATCATATAGTATTTGAGAAAATTTGATAAAGAAAAGAGGGAGAGAGCATAAGAGAAAGATGGCAAAGCTCTGCCATGCATTCATTCATAGAAAAGGTGCATTTATAACATACATAAGTCAAATCTTTGCATGATCGAGTCATAACATCCATGCATCATACAGACAAAATAGTACATAATTCAAGTGTCACGTCAACATGTATACATAGAGTCAGTATGACATCTGCATGATAAGAGGTAAGCTAACGTTGGCTTCGCCTATGTCTCCTCCTCCGATTTGCATCATCTCCCTCATCACGACCACGCAAAGTAAGAGTCACAGACAATACTATCCTCAAGCGATGAACCATCTCATATTTATGGCGAGCCTAATCCTTAGGGATCTGCATAAGGAAAAGATGAGTAAGGAATTGCATTAAGTGATAAAAAGTAAGCTAAAAAAAAGGGCAGAAGTACATACCTCGCCTACAAGATCCAAGAATGGTATAAAATCAATAGGGAGATCATAAGGGATCTCATATCGAGCCAAGCCATGATTGGGAGAAATATAATTCAAGTCCTCTCTTGCCCATAAGTAGGCTAGAAAAATCATCTGCTCACTCAGTCTAGCCTTATCAAAAGGGGCATCTACGACAAACCTTGGACCACCACTCCTTTTAGCAGCAGAAGTATGAACTGATCTTATGGCAAAAAATCTATAACTAGAATGGGCCCCTCCTGGAAGAAATGGGACATAGAGTAGCAAGCGACGCATGTAAAAGCTCATATAGTCACTCTTAAGGTCTAAGAAAGGCTTAACTGGAAGGTTTGCTGCTAATGAATCCTGATTAGGGATGTGTAATCCACATCTCATCTTAGCAGGGGTGTTAGCTGGGACAATCCTCTCTCCTATAATCTGGCTGCAAACTCTCTTGCTGAGGTAAAACATGGAATCAGTGCGAAAACATAGAAGGAGGAGGCGAGAAGACAAAGCCACACCAGACTCATGGTATCGAGTGATGAGTCAAAGTTTGTCAGGAAAAGGTAACCACCGAACCTATGAAAAAAGAATAGAGGAAAAAATAGAATATCAGAATTTATGATAAAGATGATATGTCAAGCATGTGTGCATACTTGTGATGATACTAAATGAGAGAAGAAATCTTGAATATGGCAAAAATCGTATCTCTCCTGATGATGGCAATTCTGTGTCCGCCAAAAATAGCCACTTAGGATATGATTTACTGTACGATCCCTCAAAGCAGGAGCAAGAAAAATAAAATGCTCACAAGCCCAATACCGTATAAAGAAAAATAGATATAAGACACAGGAATGGTGGGTACAAGATAAAAATAGAAAGAGAAGAGCATACCTCCTAAATATATGGGTCCCTCCTAAAGCAATAAACACACCTCGAGACAGGTCAAACATCTCTCGGTACATCATGCACAAAGCTGCACCTCCCCAGTCAAAGTCCCTAATAATGGACAAGTCCTCCAATGAGCGTAGAATATTCAGATCAATGGTATCCCTCTGTGTGTGGTAGAATGAGCAGGCTAATATCATCAAAATCAGCAAGTGGGTAGCCTGCTCATCTGAAAGAACTCCCACATTATAATTATAAATGTCAATTTGCCCTTGAAACCAAGAATGAGGGAGATGTGAATCACCTCGTAGAGGGTCCACGCCCAATAAGTTAACCATAGTCGCTGACGAGATAAAGGTCCAAGCAGGATAAAGCCTTAAGGCTTGAGGATGAAATGGCAGACCAACTAACATCGTTAAGTCCAAGGGGGTCACAGTCATCTCCTCGCATGGAAAGTAAAAAGTGTCTATGGTGTCCCACCACCTCTCTGCCAATGCCCACAACAAAGGAATATTACCCTCTTGGGTAGAATATAGAGGTAAAAACCCTAGTAAGCCAAATTGCTTAATCAACTCTCGGACCTGATGACGAGTCTCAAGATAAGTGGACACGATAGATAAATTTGATCTACTGCCTCTCAATCTGATAGTTGTAGTCTATTGTAAAAAAAAATTTTTATTCTACATGCACATATTTTCTACGAACTAACATTGAAACAGGAAAGGAAGGGCAAAATGGTAAATACCTCCATGATGCCGGTACTAGACACATGGTGCTCCAGCTCTTGCAGCAAGTCCGTCGGGTTGGAATCATGCCTTGGGACTTGGTAGCTCTTAGTATGGCGACTACTAGAGGGGGAAGCCATTTTAGAGAGAAATCAGAGAGAATGATTTCTAGAGAAACAAAGAAAATTTAACAAATGAGAGAAGTTGCAAAAAGTGAAAGGGGGCATGCCTTTATATAGTACCTCTTGCATAGTATCTTTGCACTTGAAAATGCAGTAGTGAACACGTTTCAAGTCAAAATTTAGAACTGTAAGTTTCTGTATGTTTGCAATAGTCTCCTCTAAGTATCTGACTGCTGTTATTCAAGATTTAGCATACAAAAGATTTCTATAATTATAGACAGATATTTTGCTCCTACCAGATAAGAATAATAATTTTGCCAATCCTACCAGACAGGATGATTGTGCCTACCAGATAGGACCAATTCTTTGATATTTTTACTAGACAAGAATATTACTGTCTGATCCTACTAAACAGGATCGTCATTATCATTCTTACCAGACAGGACCAATACTTTGTCATTCCTACCAAATAGGAATACTAATTCCAGATCCTACCATATAGAAACACTACTTTTAACATCCTACCAGACAGGGTCATCATCATCAACATCATTACAGCTTACTAGATAAGATTATCTTCATTTATATCAGATAAGAACATGGCTTCTAATTTCTACCAGACAGGAACTACCTTTTTCTTTCTAACACTCTCAAATATTCTAGGGGATCCTCTTCATTCTAAAGTTCACACTCATTAGAATCACCTACAAGATAAAGCAATTCTAATGATGAGGGCAACTGTGAACCCTTAATTTTGCACCTCCCAGAATTATAGACAATTTAGTAAGGAAAATAATCAATTGAACTCCTAAATCATCTTTAAATCATCTAGGACTCAGTAAAGAGAACAATATAATTGGAATCACGAAAAACGGATGAGAAATGAGTGAGAACTGGCGAAAATGGGTAGAACAGGGGGATTAGTGCTAGTTGCTGCATAGCTTTCTAGCATTACTGCAGAGCCTTATATGGTGTTGCAAAGCTACTGTAGAGGCCTTTGTAGTGCTGTAAAAATCTATGCGGCAACCCAAGCATGTTTCTATATTTCTATAATCCCATATCGAATATGAATAGCCTCTATGCTTCAACCCTCCCTCTATATATAGATGGCCTCTCTATACTTCAAAACACATAGACTTGGAGGCTTAAAAAGCACTAACTTCAAGTAAAATTGCTTTGTCTTTACTCCTTGCTTAGTAAAGCAAGTTGGAGGGTTTCTCCTTGATTCCCACTCAACTAGTTCAAAGCTTTTTGCTCGCTTGCCTGAGGCAAGTTCATTGCCTAAGGCTCGTGTCCGTTGTGTGGAGAAGGTAGAACTACATTCCGGTGGCCCAAGGCTCATGTCCCTTGTTTGAAGAAGATGGAATTGCGATCTGGTCATCCGCTCCATCTGCCCTATGCCCCTAAGCTGCAAAAGTGCAAGGTAATCTTCTTTTTCCTTTCTGTTTGGTTTAAAAGCTTACTGTCTCTTTTAGTTAATTAATTAAATTGATTTACTTAGGTTGTAAGTTAATCCACTCAGTAGTCAATTATGTTAATTAATCAAAATATGATAAAGTGGCTAGACTAAATTAACCTCCTTCGCGAGAAGGGAGAACTGTATGGGTTATGATTCCATTAAAAGGGATACGTAGGCATGCTTGATTCAGGCATTGAATCCAATTAAAAATTAATCAACTACCCCCTATCACCTTCTTCATTTACTTTCATTTTTGTTTCCTTTACTTTATTATTCGGATTAGTTTGGGGAATGTGTTACTTCCCTAGAACCCAAAAGGGCTGGAGGAGGTATCTCCAATGTTTGAGATTTTACTTGCAATGTCAACTTTCTTTTAGACTATTACTTGTATTTATTATTGGATATGTGGAATCAATGATCATGCATATTATAAATTGTCCATGCATTTTAAATTATTCATGAAATATATTTTTAAGTTACTTTTATATTATTTGGCCAAACATGTTTTGGTAAACTG